>JAYMTA010000123.1:0-39592 GCA_036897625.1 Pelargonium cotyledonis
GGGAGTGACGTGATCATACTTGATGTTGGAGTATGTAGCACACTCTTCTCCGTACTCAATTGGAAATGCATGTAGGTCTGTGAATTTTTCTCAATTTGTGTAGCTGTGACTGGCAGGGAATGTCGTGCGGTGGATGTGCATCGAGTGTAAAGAAAATTCTAGAGAGTCTGGTAAGTTTCTCTCTTTTTCCAATTTTCTCCTGATGTTCAAGTTGATGTGTTTATAATTTTAGAGGACTGGCTTTGCTATCTTTTCCAATGCGGAATTAGTCGAATTTATGCTTGACTATCTCAATCTTCAATAGGTTGAGTCCAGAATTACTAATCCAAAGCTTCAATTCCGCATTGTTGAAGACAGCATACATGAATTTATCTTTATGTGCTTGGAGTTCTTTAACAACTATTTTCAATCTATCTTACTAGTGTTTGTACAGTGCTAAAATGGGAGAAAAAAAATACAGGCAAGTGAATTGTTAAAAATGAATTAGTGTAACTAGTATAAATTGTTAAAAGTTAAAGTTGTAGTTTTCTCTGAAGAGACAGGGATCTTCATTGACAATTGAAGTGAATTGTATATTTTGAAAGCATTGTTTAGGTCTTATGCAATGTAATTTCAACTGATTATTTTATTGCATTATAATAAAAGTAAGTCTTAAGCAAATGAGGATGGAATTTATGCCCCCTTTCAAGTCTGCATAATAAAAAACAATTTTAGCTTCCTGTTTCTTTTCTAGCATTGCATTCTGATTCATGAAAGAGCTATGTCCATTTCTTGTTGGCTAAATAGTATGTTTCTTGAATTTAACTAAATTAAGATTTTTACAGCCACAAGTGTCATCTGCCAGTGTCAATCTCACGACAGAGACAGCAATCGTATGGCCTGCATCTGATGCCAAGGCTATCCCGAACTGGCAAAAGCAGTTAGGAGAAGCACTCGCAAAGCATTTAACAAGTTGCGGTTTCAAGTCTAACCTTCGAGGTAACCACAATACTAATTACTATTATGATTTAGTTGTGAATTGCATGTCATTTATCAATTCCAAATTTTATACTTTTTTGAATAATTTTCTTCAATAGTGTGTCGATTTGTGCTTTACTGAGAAAGCATGCTGGAAAACTGAAGAAAAAAAAGCTTTGGAAATCTCTGCTTTGTCACAATCATGATTATGATGACCATTAAATTATTAGTTTTTCCAACTATTAAATCATTGTCAATACTATGTATCATAAATGTTTATATGGTGCTGATGGAGATTCTACACCACTAGTTAATTACTTTCTATTATGAAATACTTAGTCGTGGTTTGCCTTGATGTTGGGGGGCCTCACTCATAATACCTGATGTAATGCATGGTTGGTTCTATAGTTGTAATAGTTACTTTGTAGGCTATAGGAAGAACAACCATGTCACGAGTTCTTTTTATGCACGCATTACTGGTTGTTTGTAAGTATTCAACATTGTCCTGAAGATGTTTGCCTCTTTTTGTTTTTTAACCTTCTCTTTTTCATTGAACTTTGAAATGTTTGATCAACTGGAGATGTGAGCTAGGATCCAACATTTAAGGATTGAATTTTTTGTTGAGCTTTAGGATTCAATATAAATAAACTTGTAAGAGCCAAATGCATCTAGTATCTACATCGTTTATCAAGGTGACTCTAAGCACTTCTGAATTTAAGTGAGAATGGATGTTATTTGGGGTTTTAATATAATTTTCATGAATCTTGGTGGGTAAGTGGCAGGTGAGGGAGCTATTGAAGGAGATATTATGCAATAGAAATGCAAAAGATTTCTAGTGAAGAGCAACCGTAATTACTTATGGTATGTCTCTAATTCATTAGGTTTTCAATTTGACACCCTCTTATTCACATCAATAGACTTATATGAACCCCTTGTCCACTATTGTAGATTTGAGAGGATAGGTTTACTCGACTTAATGTAATGATTTCTCCCTTCAATAGGTGAGTTTCAGCAGCTACTTGTGGACTGGTTGGAGAGAGACATCTTTATTGCTGGGGAGACCATTCACTGACAATTGGATGTTGTACTATCTGAGTTTAGCAACTTGTTAGTGATAATTGAAACTTAGGATTTCATCCTTTTAGTGTTCATTGTACTCCACAAGACCATGCACTGAAACTGAAGGTTCTGCTTTGTAATCCACTAATCTACTTTAAGCATTATAGGTTCAAATGAATCATGATTATGGTGATAAATTTACTTGAAATAAGTGGACGTATCCTTAAGAAACCTCATTTATCGTTTCATGTATGCTATTGTAAGGTTGTGCATGTACGAGCTATGCATCAGATTCTCATGTCAAAATTTGGTTTCTAGAGCATCCAAATGTGATCTCAGTAAAGACATTTGCCATATGACTACTGGAAGAATCATTAACAAAAAAATACTCTCATAATTATTGTCCTTTTCATGGAAAAAAATCATTTTGCTTGGGTGACGTACAATGAACCCATTTGCTTGCCTCATTTCTAAGGCATCTGCCAGCAGGCAGGGGGTGATGACTCTGAAAGAAAAAAAAAAGGTTAATGGTGGTGGTTTATTTGGTTGAATGAACTGCCACTTTTTGTTACTGTTCCCCTGTGCTTCTTTGCACAAGAGATGCTGGTTTCTTGTATTGGAAGATTAATAGGATACGTTGGATGGGGTTTACTATGCTTGGATTGCTGAGGATGGAATCTTAGAGCATTTTACTTTTTTTTTTCTTAAATGATTTTTTCTTCTTCTTTTGATATGATATCTGCTACTTAAAGTATTAATTTACTAAGTTAAAACTTCATATTGGTGCAGGGCATATAAAATTGAGTTCAGCACAACTTTATAATTCATGGTATTTGTCTTGGAAATGTGCATCCAATGCGCCTTTTGTTTTTTATATTTACCCTGCATATGATACTCTGAATAACATTTCTCATTAGATGTGTCTTTAGATTTTTTAACATTTTCTTATAAAAGGAATGTAGACGCAATAATTCTGTGTCTTCATTAAGCAAGAAGTTTATACTCCCTTGAAAGGAGTAAATAGATTTATTGTTTGCTTGTAGAGTTCCCATATGTGGTGGGAACTATGGGTTTATAACTATAATGTTAATTGTCTGTATATCTGCAATCCGCTTCTTGGCTGAGTAGAAGTTTTCTCAATGTAAGGTGATTACCTTTTTACCTTTAAATGACTTTAACCTTGTTTATAACCATCGCGTAATACATCCACTTTGAATGGCCAAATTCTTGATATGCTCTTGCTGATTTCTGACATTGTCTTTACTTTTTGCTTCTCTTCAGATTCAAGGGGAGACAAGTTCTTTAAAATGTTTGAAGGAAAGATGGATGAAAAGTGTAAACGCCTGAAAGCAAGTGGTAGGTTTCTTGTTTTGTCTTCAATCTATTTCTGTTTTACACCTCAGATATGTTAGGGTAATATTTCAAACAGTGAAAATAACTCTGCCCCAAAGTGCACGGCTAAATCCTTATGTAATTACAGGTCGCGAGCTTGCTGTCTCTTGGGCATTATGTGCTGTATGCCTCATAGGCCATCTTTCCCATTTTGGTGGAGCTAAGGCTTCATGGATCCATGCATTTCATTCCACAGGATTTCATCTGTCTTTGTCTTTATTTGCGTTGCTTGGTCCTGGCCGTCAACTAATCATTGATGGCATGAAAAGTGTATTCAAAGGAGCTCCAAACATGAACACTTTAGTTGGCCTGGGGGCTTTATCATCATTTACTGTCAGTTCAATAGCTGCCTTCATACCAACACTGGTATATATCCTTTTGCTCTAGTTCCATCTATATATTACTCATCAAAGATGAGTATACAGAATATTGTATATTGTATAATGTATGAGGCAGTTTTAGCTGTCCATATTTTGTGTGTTTTGGGAATAGGCTAACAGGTATACCAACTCTTCATGAATGCCTATTACATAGCTCGATTTAGAAGTCTTAGCGCGAAGAATTTATTTGCATTCCTGTTCTTTTTACCTTATTGTTACTTTTTCTTCTTGTTGATATTGGTGTCTTATCAGTGTACATGACATCTCTCTTACTCCTGCTAACTATTTGCGCTTTGTGAAAGTCCCTATTCTTCACCTTAACCTTCATATGTGGGTTGTATTTTCAAAAATGGGAGACTGAGCATGAGAATGATAATATTTTTGATGCTTTATCATCTTTAATGATATTGTTTATGCAGGGCTGGAAAGCATTCTTTGAGGAACCGATTATGTTAATATCATTTGTCTTGTTGGGAAGGAATCTTGAGGAGAGAGCTAAAATCAAAGCTACCAGTGATATGACAGGACTCTTAAGTATTTTACCTTCAAAAGCCCGTCTCTTGGTCGATGGTGATATAGAAGAGTCACGTTCAATTGTTGAAGTTCCTTGTAACAATCTCTCTGTTGGAGATCAAGTCGTGGTACTGCCGGGAGTAAGTATATTCAACTTGGCTTTCACCAACATATTACGTTGTACTTTCCTCTACCTTTATTTCATTGGCAGGTAAATCTTAATGAGTTCTTATTTTGTAGATTTGGCCTACTATTTGATGTTCTTTACTTTTTGGTTCATGGATTATTGAATGAGGTTGTTTACTCATAGTATTTCTTACTCTTAGGACCGTGTTCCGGCAGATGGAATTGTCAGAGCTGGCAGAAGCACAATTGATGAGTCAACTTTCACTGGGGAACCATTACCAGTGACTAAACTACCTGGGGTAATACTCTTTAATTACATTTCATTAATTATTTATAAACAATTTCCACCTGTGTATAATATGTTTTCTAATAATTACAATGTTGTGTGCTTGAGTTCTGTTCTCCACTATGTTTTTTACCCCATTATCTTTCTTATGCATTTATTTTCACAAAAGTAATTTGTCCAGACATGTATCAGTTTCAACACAGTTGTAGCTGCTTATATCCTTTCACATTATCATACTATATTGTCTTTCATGTCTGTGCTAGAGTCAAGTTGCAGCTGGAAGTATAAACCTGAATGGAACTCTTACAGTTGAAGTACAGAGACCAGGAGGGGAGACTGCCATGGGAGACATAGTCCGATTAGTGGAAGAAGCGCAGAGTAGGGAAGCTCCAGTACAGCGGTTGGCTGACAAGGTTCCCCTTCTAAATTTTGTCTCACTAGTACAGCTGTACAAATAATATATAGTGCTTAAAATACACAGGAATATCTTATCAGATGTAGGTTGTGTAAGGTTATGGTGCTTTATTCTGTCATGTATTTATTGAATAGATGCTACGGCAACTGTCTATTTAACTTGTCTTTGCCTATTGAAAATGATGTTAAACGGTTATGTTTCATCTAGATTAGGTGTAGAAAAGTAAGTAATATCCACAGGATCATTTAGTCGGGGACTTTTAATTAATTAATTAATTTTTATTTTTATAAGTTGGTCAGAGTATGAAGCTCAAGTTGCTTTAAGCAACACGAGGAATTAAAAAGATTTGAACTATGGTCTTCATTTAGTCAGGGGCTTTTAATTAATTAATTAATTTTTATTTTTATAAGTTGGTCAGAGTATGAAGCTCAAGTTGCTTTAAGCAACATGAGGAATTAAAAAGATTTGAACTATGGTCTTCATGCTGAGGGTTGAAAGTATTTGAGAATGATACAGTATGATCAGGTTGTTCAATAAAATCAGAAATATGAAATTGCTAGGTATGAGAACCTGTTTGGTTATTTAGTTGTAAGATAAAGGACAACTATTTCCTCCAGTGCTATCCTCAACCTTTCTGTATCGCCATGATCTCTGTCTTCCCTTATTTTACTTTATTTATAGGGCATGTAAAAATGTGTGTGAGATAGTAAGAATAATTGCTACATGACCCTTAGAGACAAATTTAAAAGGGAAAGAGAATCTGGCATCACTTCTGAAGTCATAGTGATCCACCTGTGATCGTTCTCATTCTAGTTATGAGAGTGGTCCTTCTACGTAAATTATTGTTGAAAGCTAGCACCAAGGAATACTACTATCAACTATGTTTGTTGTTATTGTAGTGGTCATAAAGGAGCAGGAAATTATAGGGTACAGAGAATTCAAAGATGAGAGAAAGTAGTATTTGCTTGGGGTTTTGATGAAGGGTCAGAAGGGCAGTTAATTTCTGGGGATTTAATCCTGAAGAGCACAGTAACTCGGGAGTAAGACTAAGTATCTGTTCAGATACTTGAGAAAGAGGTAGATAGAGTTGTCATTTGGTTCTGTATCCAACAGAGTGTATATGTGCCTTTTTGTGACACATGATTACAGCACGAAGGAGGATTTGGTGGCCCTCCCAACTCAATGCACCAATTAAGTATAAATGTCTTAGTGAACTCGTTGTTCTTTCAGTTTTTCCTATTCGTATGTTATGAGTCAGCTAAGATTTCTAAGGCAGTTTCCTTGATAACTATTAACAACACTGGCTCACCGCTCTCTTCTTTTTTTCTTCCCATTTTGCCAGGTGTCTGGGCACTTTACTTATGGAGTGATGGCACTTTCTGTTGCAACATTTATGTTCTGGAACCTTTTTGGTGCACAAACTCTACCTTCTGCGCTTTATCAAGGAAGTCCGATTTCGTTGGCACTGCAGCTCTCTTGCAGTGTTCTGGTATGGATTCAATAATCCAATCCCAAGCTTTGTTTTTCCATGTTTTTAAATTGCATTTTAATTGTTAAAGGTTAATTATGATCATTCCATAGTAGAAGTGGATGACTTTTTCACCATGAACATTTTCAGAAAAATCCTCATAATATAGACATAAAGAACTAATTGTTGTGGTAATGAACAGATTTGTCAAGTTAAATACTTGGACGGAATACTGCCATTGCTTATATTCTTGGTTGCAACTCACAATTTATTGTTGCAAAATTTCATTTCTCTTGTTGATTAAAAATTAATAATTGACTCCATTTTGATCATTCAATTCAGTGATTCGGACATTTCATATCAAACTCTCTTTTGTGATGGACATATCACCTAAAATTAGGATTGGTTCTTGGTTCAATCTGCTTCTGGAGGGCAGATTATGTCTAACAGTTTGCCTAAGCAGTTGCTAGGGCTGACCATCATCAGAACATCGCTGTCCAAATGAAAAATTGGGTTGAACATGCCAGTTCATTGTATTCGTTCATATTTAATTTGATACTTTTACTGTTTGTTTGATTTGCTCTTCTTTACTGTTATTTATTTATTTTATTTTTTAAATTAACATTTTATTGTTTTTTGTGATCACAACAAATCCACCATTTTTTTTTCTTCTATATAGTAGTGAATATTTCTCATATAATTTTCAGGTTGTTGCTTGTCCTTGTGCACTTGGCTTAGCCACACCTACTGCAGTGCTGGTAACCTCCACGTGAACTCTACCAAGCTTCCCTGCTACTAGAGAAATTTTGGGTAAACTTACATTTGATTAGCACTATAACTGATTTGGTGTATCCCCAGGTTGGAACTTCGTTAGGGGCTACAAAAGGCTTACTTTTGCGTGGGGGAAGTATATTGGAGAAGTTTTCAATGGTGGACACTGTTGTTTTTGATAAAACTGGGACTTTAACTGTTGGCAAACCTGTTGTGACAAAGATTGTGACTTGTGGACACACAAATAATCAAGATACAGAGATAAGGTGCGGACCGGGATTGTCATTCTTATTGTGTCATTAAATTTTTGGTTGGAATCATTATATTCAGCCTGCTAAATTTTGGTTGTATATTTTGAAAATGTCCATTGGGGAGTATAAAAAATGCTTATGTTTGAGACTGAAATATAAAGTGACTCTTATGTAATAATTGCTTTAGGATTTATGCTCATCACTGTATATAGTATAGCTATAAAAAATTGATGCACCGGAAGTTGTGTGATACATGAAAGTTAAATTTGTCTGAGGTTCTATGCACTGCATTTTTTAATATGCTATGCTGTTAAGAAGGTCATGGAACTCGTCTTTCGATGCAGAGAAGATGTGAATGTTATGTGGCCAGAAACTGAGATATTGAGGCTAGCTGCTGGAGTAGAAGCAAATACAATTCATCCTGTTGGTAAAGCAATCGTGGAAGCTGCTCAGGTTGCCAAGGCACAGAGTGTGAAGGTACCAGTTTCTCTAGTTCAAAAGTTGTTCTAGTCTAGCTGGCTTTTGTTATCTGGAGCGTGTAAATTGTTTAACCATCTGGCTAAGGAGCGAGTGTTTTCCGAATTATTTGTATCCATTAGAACTGTACGATTTATCATGGCTCTTCTTAGGTGGGGCATATCATGAGGGTCAACACCTTTATAATTTCTCACTCTGAAAACTTTCAATGCATTCAAGTTTTTTCTTTCACATTGTTTTTACCTTTGCGATATACATTTCCTCTTCTATGGTGTTCCTTCTAATGAAATAGTCTATTCACTATTTTCATGAGTACAGATCAAGATGTTTTGTTATTATGCATAGTTTATTGATATTAAACATCACAGGTGGCAGATGGAACATTCTTGGAGGAACCTGGGTCTGGTGCTGTAGCTACAGTTGAGAACAAGAAGGTTTCTGTTGGGACTCTAGATTGGGTTCAAAGGTACAGTAGTTATTATTGGTTGTGCTTGTACATTTTTCACAGGATAATTATTCATAACCATCATTCCTTCCAGAATAAAAAGGACGGGAATTTGTTCAGTAACACTTTCTCTGTTATGGGCTCTGTACTCTGACATTTATATAATCATTTTACAGAAATAAAATATTTTGGCATTGCTTTTCATAATGATTCTTAAGAGCTATTTGAAAATTATGCTTTACAATTAATTTCTTCCCCTGTTCCCAATTGAGGATTCTCTAAATATCCACATGTATTTAATGCCCTCGAGTTTTAGTATCTTGGATTGATTTGTACTATCAAGCCAATGGAATAAACTCTTGATTTTTGGTTAAATTGATTCAGTTAGATGAATGAGCGTGGCTTCTGGACCTATCCTGTTTACCTTAGGGGCCACCATGCCAAAAATTCAGTCTCTTTTGCTCTCATTTTTCACTTAAAGATTCATACGTTACATTCTTCTAAAAAATACAAATTTTACAAGGGAAAATCATTTTGTTTAGTTCATCAGAAGTCAGAAGGCACAGTATTAATATGTTTTGCATAATCTATGAGATTGGTAATTAGAAAATGAAAGTCTCCTATTTATAATCAGCTAGACATATTAATATGTTCTGCATAGTATACTTTCTTCTAATGATAGTATTGTTTTGTTTTCTCTCCCTTGTGCAGGCAAGGAGTGACTGGGAATCCATTTGAAGAAATGGAGGAGCCTAGGAATCAATCTGTGGTCTATGTTGGAGTAGATCGTGATCTGGTCGGGCTTATTTATTTCGAGGATCAAATCAGGGAAGATGCAGGACATGTTGTTCAATCTCTTTCTAGGCAAGGAGTTAGTGTATATATGTTGTCTGGGGACAAAAGGAATAGCGCTGAGTATGTTGCTTCAGTTGTAGGCATTCCAAAAGAACAGGTCAGAAATTCCCAACTACATCTATTTCTAAGGATTCCACCTCCATTCACCCACCCACAAACACACAATAAAACAACTTGGTCTAAAAGTTGAGAATTTGTCAATCACCTTTGTGGGAGCTGCACTTCTTGACTAGTATTTTTAATCTACTTTAAGTGGAGTATGAGAAAACCTACCTGACTGTTGATGTGTCCCACGTCGATTAAATGAGAACTAAGTAGATTGTACTCTCTTTAGATACTAGTTGAACCCTCAACCTATCAGCTTAGGCTTTGGGGTTGGGGTTGGAGGAAATTTGACTCCAACAATTCTAGTTTAATTATTCATTGGCCAGAAAAGCAACTTCTGGATCATCTTCTTGCAAGATAGATTATCTGTTGCAATCTCTAGTTTCACAGCATTTTGCATGAGCCACACAGATAACTGTTTTTACTTTCTGGAATATAAACTATTTCCATCATTATAAACTGAATCTGTTTTGCTAAACCCAAAATCCCGCATCATAACTGACCATCTTGGAAGTAGGTAGAATTTCACCTTACTTTGATGGAAAGCATACACTAATAAATTAATAAATTCATACGGAACTGCCCTTATATTGGGTGTCTAATGTGAGCATCAGATTAAACTTCAAAATGTTAAAGGGGTAGTTTACTATTCAGCAATCAATTTTTTTGCATCATTGAGGTCAGATATAAGGTTTTGATTGCAGGTGATATCTGGAGTGAAACCAGATGAAAAGAAGAATTTCATAAATGAACTTCAGAAGAAAAAGAACATAGTGGCAATGGTTGGTGATGGGATCAATGATGCTGCTGCATTGGCTTCTTCGCATATTGGAATAGCCATGGGTGGAGGTGTTCAAGCTGCTACTGAGGTTTCTTCTATAGTGCTGATGGGTAACAAGCTCTCACAGGTACTGTGATAATTATCATTTGCAATGTCTTCATGATTTGATGCCTGATGTAATTGTCATACATCTAACACCTTATATTTTCAGTGTTAAACCAAAGTTCCCCTTAATATTAGGATTAAAAGCAACTTATGTTAGTTTAACAAGTAAATGATTCTTGATTTGAGGATATGCAGTAAGTGATAAAAGTAAATGATTTGGCAATAGGAAAAATGCTGTGGATAGTTGAAAAGAATTAAGGCGTTAATTTGCAACAGTAAAACTTTTGTGTTTTGGAGATTATTGTGAATTCTACATTGCATAGGTGTGAACCTTCTTGTCTAACTTCTGAACATATTGAGAGTGGGTTTCCAAAATCTGTATATAGATAAACCATGTCCTTTTTCTGCTATTCTCAGAACTTCCTGTCACTGACAGATATAAAATGATAATGTAGTCTTCATGAAAATTAATTTAATATAGTTGTAGTGGTGTGGTGTTATGAGTCACCCTGCAAAAAACAACTAGCAAGCAATGGCAATCTATATTTCCAGCCCATGGTTTAAGAATCGTTATCATGCATAGACCTTGTTGACTGAACAGTTCAAATTTATTGAAAAGCACTACTAAATTGTCAATTTCAGCAAGGCCGAGAATGCTATTCAGTAGACTTTCAGTATTAAAGCAACAAGAGTTGAAGCCCAATAGGAAAAACGAAGTGTGACTAGAAGAATGGAGTAATTTGGAAATTTAGGCTCCCAAAAAGCTATGATAAAAAGTTGAGAAATAAGATGGATAGGTAAACCACCCAAAGTCTAAAGATGCTAAAATAACAATGAATTCCTCCACTTTGTGATGGAAGAATGTGGGGCATGAATTTTTTATCTGTTTGCATATTATAAGCAATTCTCGATGTTGATTGAGGGTTTCTTGTTTGTATTACAAATTTGATCTAAGGCACATTTGTGCAGTTGCTTGATGCTTTGGAGCTGAGCAGGCTAACCATGAAGACTGTGAAGCAAAATCTTTGCTGGGCCTTTGCATATAATATTGTAAGTTCTTTCCATCATACAATTATGCATATATCAGCACAAAAAGTGTTTCCTCGAGTAGATGGAACTAACCACCTATATATAAGGGTAAAAAGAAAAGGGACAAAAGTAAATAACTTATTGTTGAAAGCAGGACATTGATTACAACTTCATGAGACCAACAACTACAACCAAACCATTTCCAACTTTGAATCAGATTTCTTTGTAGAACCAAATGGTTCAAGGTCCTCGTCTAGTGGTTGCCTAGAGTGTCTTGAACTTTAGAAAACCAATATTGAGAGTTCACTACTATTATTCTTGATTTTGTAGTACATTAAGAACTTTGTATTTGTCTGTTTTTAGAGTTTGACCATATTGCAGTTTTCCGTTGCTTTTGAAGGTCTGACATACATACTCCAGCACGCCCTACCTCCATAGGGAAAGCCACAATATGTTTGATATGATAATCTCTCGTGAAATAATAGAACTACGTAGAGTACAAGCTTAAGGTCATAGAACTATGTTTGATATGATTAGTTAACCCATATTTTAACCTCTCATTTCCCTTGATTTAATGACCCTGCTCCATGCTTTTTAGTATTTATAATTAAGTTTAGAATCTACGTAAATTGATTATAGAAGAGTTATTCTATTTAGTAAAGCTCAGTAACCTCCATTTCTGTATCTTGCTTAGTTTCGGTTCATTTTCACTCATCCTTGGAAGTTCTCTGGTTCCCAAATCTGTGTAAGCTGCATTAGTTGCTGATAGCATGAACAAGCTGTTAGCTCCAGTTCCTTACTTAGTATTAAATGGTTTTGCGGGCAGAACCTCTTATACTTATCATCTTCCACTAGTCTCCTCTCCCCTCTTCCCATCTGTGCCCCCTCATTTCCTTCCATCCCTCGGTCACATAAAAAGTGGACTGAATGTTATTAATAAACTAGAGTTTCAAGAATATATTTCAATTTTGAGGTCCTTGAAGGCTTGATCTCTGCTCTAACGTTAAATTTGCATTTAAGCCCCTATCGGTTTTTGGATTTGCATTCGTATTTTATCCTGTTTTTTTTGCTTAGGTATCAAGTATTATTGTTTCTTTATTTTGTTCCTCCTCTATGTAATTTTTCTTATTTGTCAAGTAACCAAGTATATATGGTCTAATCTATGGCAATATATTTAATACACAGATTGGGATTCCCATCGCTGCTGGAGTGTTGCTTCCAGTAACCGGAACCATGTTAACTCCATCCATTGCAGGGGCACTCATGTGCTTGAGTTCTATTGGGGTGATGACAAATTCATTGCTGTTGAGAATCAAATTCTCATCGAAACAGAAACAAATTCATGGAGCCTCTCCACTAAACAGACAACATATATTTCAATTCCAATCTTTCCATGAACCGAAAAAATAAAAGGTAGCGCTGGCTAAACTGAGTGCATAACAATACAGAAAGAAAGAGAGGATCGTTATAGTTTCTTGTTTTGCTGGATTGACTGAGCAAGGAAAAGATCTGATCATCTTCCATAAACTTGAGTGAGGATCCAAATTCTAACCTTGACATGCTTTTGTGATTATGGAATAATTCAATATCTGTTCCAACTTTTCAGTACTTTGATGGGATAAGATAAGGGCCAAGGTAGCAGCAAAGTAATCTGTGCTCGCGATGGGGATCACAAATTTTGCAGTTGCAGTGGGATCGTGCCTATGATTATAGGAGTTTTCACTGAACTATTTTTTGTACCAATACTCGAACTACTCGATAGCAATTTTAGTACTTGTATCATCCTTGTATTTCATTTTCGGGATAATTCTTTTTGTATTCCTTGGACTATTCAAAAATATTAAATTAACCTTTCAAGTCTCTACATGTTTCAAGGTCCTCTTAGAAGTATACATGACATCAACACTTCAGAAGAATTCAGGTACAAAAAAATTCCACCCTTCTTTTTCGGTCATATTGTGCCTATCCATAGTGTATCCATGATTGAGCATGCGTATTTGTCTACAAGCATTAACAAGAGTGGTTATTTACTCTACCAAAATGTAAACAAGTTTTACTTGGGACGTTTCACTGGAATTTGCCTGATAAGTTGTAGCTCGTTTCCAACGTTTATGAACATATACAACAAAACGTCTCAGTAAACAGACATAATGGATATTAATGAATACAGACATATCCTGAGCTATAAATTGACTATGAACTTGCCTTAGCAAAAAGGTATGGAAGGCTAGTTGTACATGTTACAATGATCAGTCTAATTTCTTATGAGCACAAATCTGTGTCAACTTTGAACATTCTAATTACATGTGTGTTGATGCCATCATAACAGAAAATAATACAAAAAGAAAAGAGAAGAAAACATCCTTCTCAAAAAGTCAAAAAGAGAATATTGAAGTAAGGCACTGCAAAAATAAAGCTCCAACGAATGGTTGACCTAAACAGCAACGCTCAATCGAGTCAACATTGCAATCATGTGTAATAGTGATTATTGCTGGATATAACTTTGAATAAAATTGGAGCTGACCTGAGTCGTTTCTGCACCCAAAGTGCTGCTCAACCTTCAAACCATGTATGTCATGCCAACCTGCATCAGATGTGAGTGAGGTACACTCAAATTCGCTATCCCTCTCCGGCAGTTCTTTCTCAAGAAGGCGTAAAAGTAATTTATAGCTAGCTTCTTAAAGAACCAGGAATCCTTCCTTGCCCTAATGTCACCGTGGCCGAGAAGGTAGACAACACCAGATTCTTTGGCCTTGCGTATGAAGGATAGTTCACGGTCAAGGCTGAACTCTGGATCGGTTGCTGTTGGGTCAATAGCAGGCTCTGGCTTCACCTCTGCCGAGGTGCTTGCTTCACTGATGGGCTTGCTTTGATCATTGTATTTGGAGAGGAGAGGGACACCGAGTGAGTAGACACTTCCATTAGGAGCTATGAGAACCCTTGAGAAAGAGGACTCTTCCTCAGAATCTGAGTCGTCATCGTCCCCATCGCTCTCTAACAACCGATCCTGAGCTTCCCGACGAATGAACTTCTCAAGACTCTCAATCAGCAGTTGCTCAAATGTCTGGTGATTCTCTTTCCGGACATCCTTGTAGCCATACCTGTTGATATGATAAGTGCACATGTAATATGTGGGGAAAAAGAACAATAGAGTAGAGCTGGCAATAGTGGCCCAAACAAGCACGCAGCCGAAATCTAACCCACATTTTTGCAGGTTCAAGTCACATAAAATATACCCGATTAATTTTTGGGTCGGGTATTGTTTACCATGTGAAAATTACTGGTCATGTCGGGTTCGGGTTAGGTCCTCCCAATCTCAACCAGGAAAAAACCCAACCCAAAACATGAAATTTTGACCGCTCTATAAAATAGAGGAATTGAATATAGATGTGATTGAGCACCATACCTGGCGATACAACGGAATATATGGTAACTTTTGGGGCAAACTCGCCGGAAAAGAAACCTTTCACCTTGAGGGACCACAGGAACTGGAACATACTTGATGCACACAAATATTACCATAGAGTGGATTGCTGGGAGAGTGGTCAGGAAATGGCCAAAAATTGCTGGTACTCCCTTGGCCAGCTCATTATAAAGCAAGCCAATGCCAGGAGCTCTGATTGTGCCAAGATTGCAACCCAGTTCCCGCATCAAATCCATTGATAACTTTTTCCTGACTTCAGTTTCATACTTAAGCTTGCTCCCGTAATTCCATATGTACATAATAAAAAACATGACTAAAGAAAAAACTAATATGATCCAACTTCCATCAGTGATACTCCATAAAACTGATGAAAAGAAAGTTAGTTCAATCCCCAGGAAGAAAACCAGAAAACTTAGCACTATGACGATGTTTATCTGCCATATAAGAAGCATAACAATGGTTACTAAAATTGTAGTCATCATCATTACTCCCAGCTCAGCAATGCCTATCAAACAATAAAAATACAAAAACAGATAAGAAGCATGAA
Organism: Pelargonium cotyledonis; assembly: GCA_036897625.1. Classification (NCBI taxonomy): domain Eukaryota; kingdom Viridiplantae; phylum Streptophyta; class Magnoliopsida; order Geraniales; family Geraniaceae; genus Pelargonium; species Pelargonium cotyledonis. The sequence goes on from JAYMTA010000123.1 coordinate 15,387, forward strand.
CAGATTACTACAAAATTATACTACTTTCATTCCATGAATGAGAGAATTTTCACAAACAGTAGCAGAAAATATACACTCATCTTCACATCATTCCAAAGTACCAAATAGGACAACCTTGGATTCATAATCTACAATCCAAGCATTGGCAACTTAGGACATAAATTTGGATTTCTGGAAACGTGAATGCAACTCGGGAAAAGTACAGGTGTACAGAACTAGCAAATATTTCATCTATATGAGTTCAAAATAATATGAAGAATGAATTATAAGCCATCTATCCTTGTCTACCTTGAACCTCTGCTACATTCCCAAACACATCCCTCAACTAAGCAAAACCAGAAAAGTGCAAAAGCCTCAATGGAAGTACATAACGTTCTTTTCCATATATCAACAAGATAAATATAGATAAATATTAGTAATAACCCATTAGTTTGGACCTTTAAATATGAAGAGTCTATCTTTACCCAACAATATATCAAGAAAAAATAAATCTGATTACAACTTATACTTTCCATAGTAAAGGACTAAATATGTTACAACGGTTTACATCAAAATAAACAGAAGAATAGACAAGTTTATGATTGTATCCACCATTAGAAACTCTGAGATATCATGGATGTGGCTTAATGCGACACAACCAAAAAGAGGAAAAAATAAATCTTTTTCCAATGCAAAAAAAAAAAAAAATTGATTGAAAGAATATTGATGTATCCCACAGATATATGCCGTGAAAAACTTGTCTTCTATCAAACAAAATCCAAATCAATAGTCTTTTGGAGTAAACAAATCTACCAGAGAACCTTCTTGTGACATTAGCATTTTTATTTAACAAACATTGCAAGCGAAAAATCCTCAAGTCAACAATATGTCATTTTGTTACTTGGAAACTATAAACAGTTCGATTAAGTGGGTTAGTAGAAGTTCTTAGGAAAATTTTAATTAAGAAAAAATAACAGGACGCTGCCATATATTTCGCATAAAATTCAATACAGCTCCCTCTATTTGAATAACATTCTCCATGAACTATTGTTGTAGTGTAAGGAATTCAACAAATGGCATCATTTTGATTCTTTAAAAGCACATTAAGACAAGACAGAGAGCTCAAGTAGGAACAGTAGAGAAATCTCTTATATGAAATCAGCAGAAATTAAGACAATCCACCAGATCTTAAATGGTTATAGGATGAAATCGTATCTTTGAAACCAAACAAATCTAAATAGCTACAGGTAGATTTGGGTAAATGATAAATGAACCCACCAAAATCATTTCATACATGGAAAAAAAAACACAAACAAAATGGAAACCTAACATTAAACAAAAACAATGTATTAATATATTACCATATGCATTTCCAATCTCGTTAATGCTTGAGATGGAGCAGACAAGCACCACGCAAACGACCAGTAAAAACCAATTGATGACAGGGATATAAATCTGCCCCATAAACTTTCTGGAGGTATGAATGATTTTCAGGCGTGGAAAGCAACCAAGAGCTGTAGATTGTTTTATGCATGAAAAAGTGGCTGTCGTCATTGCCCGACTTGCAATCAGTGCCGCAATATTAGCTATGAATAAGACAGGCCAAAAGGCACTACCTGCAAACAGCACACTAAGTATAAAATCTGCATTTGTAAAGCAATAAAGAAATGCAGCTACAATTTTCAAACGGTATGATATAGAGCTTCAATACAGCTCTAAGAAAATATTAGTTATCCACAATGCCCAAGAAATATCATAGACCTCAATAGTCAATAAACAAAGAAGCTTACTTGGGATAGAAGAAAAGAAAGCTTGCTCTGAGTTTTCATTGTTCTCCAAAAGGTAAGCAGCTTGACCCATGTAACCCAATAGCAGGCAGGGAAGCACAAGAAACACAAAAGTAAGCTGCAAACAGCCACTATTGGATAAATTAAGAACGTAGTTAATTAGATACAGATTAGCAACAATGCAGAATAGAACCATTAACTGGTAACCATGACTATCATTTGACTTTTATAGAAAAGTAATACAATCTAATCCAAGTTGGTTCTAACCTGAACTGATCGAACTGAAAAGTAGCAAAGATCTGCAAACATAGCCTCGGAACCTGAAGCATTATACATGATCAAAAACAGTGAAAGGAAAAATTAATAATAATAAGATCAATTAGCTACCCATTAGTGTAATATTTCAAGTTCCTTCTACAAGTAAACAAATTATTGTACTAGTACAAGTTTTAGTCTAGTTCCATCGACATCTTACTCATCCAAGGTATCTTTGACTTGTGCAATGATATGGGCATGCATAGTAGAAAACATGAACAAAAGGTACCAGACATTGCAACTACAAAAAATCTGCCAAAAAGAAATGTGCATGGCAATATATGTTTCTTTTCTTTGACATTATAGCACTTACCAAATGTGCTTATACCCAACTCGAGCTGTGTAAGCATGCTTATCATGACTTTATTACAATGTGTAACTTGCATGATAAAAGCGTGCATCTTCATGAAATACACGATTCTAACATGAAAAAAACCTAGTAATATATAAATTCACAATGCACACACATTGAATTGGTTTTACAAAAATAATCTAATATAAAAATATAGCTGGTATTTTTCACTCTTAAGATCTGATATACCAGATCGACTTATTACCTGTTGCACATAGAAGACAACCCCCTAAGGAATACCAAGCTTTAGTTGAGTTCCTTTCAAAGTAGTAGTAGATGTGGACTGGATTAAAGGCCTTCAAGACAGTGCTATCATATTTAACAATGTTATAAATCCCAATGCCTGCGAGAGAACAAAACCATATGAACAACGCAGGGCCTACTGCCAATCCCACTTTACTTGTCCCAAACTTCTGTACGCTGAACAAAATTACAAGAAAGGCAACTGAAATCATCACCACTTGATCTGCGCAAACAAAATGAAGAGAAAAACTAGTCAACTCATTGCCACACCTACTTTGATTTGATATAATGCTAAATGAAAGGCTATCTTAAGCATAAATATTAGAAAAACAAAAACAACATTTCATGCCCAATCAGGCAACCTCCACAGAAGGTCAATATTTCCAAAAGTGGTCTAAGTCAAAGAGAAAGGTTATCCTAAATTTCTGACCAACAATCTGACTCTAGTAAAAAATGTCTATGGAGCAGTTTAAACTGCATTATAAAACTTAAGTAGTAATAATCATTAGCAAGGGGCAGCCAAACTAGGAGCATAGAGAATACAATGAACGCAGGAGATAGAAATTGCCACAACCTGTTTTTTTCTCTCTTTCTATATTAAGGTGTTACACTGCAACTCCTTTTGTAACAGATATCATACCATAAAGGACGGGTCATACAATTTTGAAACTCCAAACCCACTCTGACCTCACTTAGAAGATAAGACTTACCACCAGTGTTATACATAAATGGAAGAATGATTTTTGTTCATTATATGTGTTAAGGAAAAAAAAAATTCATCACAACTGGTCATCTATATCTACAGAACTGTGTCAAATAACCAGATAAAGAACGATAAGAATTGAAATTTTCATTTACAAAAGGATTGATTACCTTGCTCAATTGCATCTACCCCAACCTTAAGACCACCCACTGCTGACATTACTGCATTAAGAAACATAAATGAAAAGGAAAAATAAAAGTCAAATCCTAAGTATAAGTAAATCCAGCCTTCACATAATGTTCACCAGTAAAGTACATAAAGAAGAGTGCCCAAAAGAAAGAGAACAGAAAAAAAGGGGAGAAAAGCATAAACAAACCAGACATTGCTGGTGTGACAACCCCATCGGCAATAACCATTGCAGTGCCAGCTAGTACCAACATTAAAAGAAGCTTTTTCAGAGTTAGGGAAGTCTCAAGTCTTTCCTTGATTTTTAATGATCTCTCAAGTTCAGCAGAAGGAACTTTTAGCTTGAAGCTTGATATACGGGTATCTGAAGGAAGCTGATTTGGAAGAAGGCTGACCTTTGCATGACGGCAAATCAAAGAGTACAAAGCAAACGTACCACCTGAAACATTAAAGTAAAACACACTTCTATTACTGGCAAACAAAACTTAATACAAATAAGTGTCTCTCCTTGTGTGCATCAAGATATATTGAAGGCCCGATTATAACATCAAGTATACCTTCACCATCATCATTGGCCCAAAGAACAACAAGAACATACTTGACCAAGGGGATCAAGATTAGAGTGTATATGACCAGAGACAATGCACCAATAACATCTTCACTTCCATTAACAGGTGACTTGCTAAACATTACACTGAACGTATATAGAGGACTTGTTCCCACATCACCAAAGACAACCCCAAGAGTCTGACAAGCAAGTACAATTTTCCTTCCAATACTATAGTCCTGCAAATAAATTGAGACAATTAAGATGGCAAATCCTTATCATGCTGTTAGTAGCCTATCCACACTACAGTAATCAGTAACATGAACTTAACTAACACTTCATCTTTTACATGTTCATAAAGCTGATATAAACCGTTTTATTGATGCAACAGGCTACGTAACCAAGTGTTTCCCAAGGCTAATTTACCCAGTGTCACCTAAGGGATAGCCATCAGCAGGAACAGAAAAAAATGATATTGCATTATTGTGCATAAAATAGATAACCAAAAGGTCATTAAGCCTAAATGAACTGACAATGACTATATTAATATTATTATTTAAAACATGAAAAAATTGCCTATCATCACATAATGTTTGAGGCTACAACAAATAACTAGTGAAAAGTGTAGATGCGATCATTCCAGCAAAGGTTTAATTAATCTGCTAATGGAAATACCAAAATACTGCTTAACCTGACTTTACTTGGAGATTGTAAATTCTTAAATTCTTAATTTCAATTTAAATATATTACAGCTCGACTATAAGCATTTCCTGAAGTGTTCCTGGAGCTAAGTATTGCAAGATAGTAACATAGTACAATCACAAACGACACATCTAGGTGAAGGAGATGATTGAGGCTTCAGCTCAGGTCTTAACACTGAAGAAGCGTAAGGATAAGAAGAACAGAACACTTTGAAGAACGAGGCTGATGATCATTGAGTTTTACTACTGATGAAAACTATCTACACTTTACATCAAAGAATTTACTATGGACATAAAATTAATTACAAAGCCCATGCCAATTACACCATAGCATATAAAGAAACATTAAAACAGTACTTAATCTAAAAATTTATATTATCTTTCAATTCAGTACAAGTAGATTTGCAAGACTCGCCACTTAACCAGACTAACAGATAATCAAACTTCAGAAACAAAATCACTGAATCAAAATCAAAGAGAGCTATCAGTAACAGACCTCGTATTCACTCCTATGGGCACCAGGGACCTCGAGAGCTTCAACGTCGAAGGAATCGATGCGCGGTCCAGTCCGAATCAACCGCTGCTCAGCACTATCATCTTCATCAGAATCGGCAAGCTGGTGCTCGTCGTCATCCTCCCCGATCTCAGAGTCGTCCTCGTCCTGGAACACCCAGCGCGACTCCGTTGAGTCCATCGACGGTAATTCGCCGTTCTCATCCCTCTCAGAACCCTCATTATCATCCGCCATTTCCAGATTCAACGAAAAATGACAATTCACATCAAGTTACAGCATTTCCAGGCCAAATTCACCAAATTTGAGAGAATAAGCTCATAATTAACGGACAAACAGCAGAGAAGCTACACAACAACACAAGCGAGGATAGATTTCAGAGAGACATTGATGGCAAGCGCGAGAGAAAAGTAAATCAGTTGAAGATCAGTCGACGACCAGAGAAGAGAAATGGTAGGGCTTTTCCGGAGGAGAAAGGGGATTGTGGTTTTTAGGCTGAATTTGGAATGGAAAGTGTAAGGGAGAGAGAGCGTGGGGATCACGCGATGGACGAAAGAAGGCAAATAAAACGAGTGTCTTCTGCTTAACTACTCCACTGTATCTTTTTTCTGAAAATTATTTTATTTTAATATTTATTTAACCCTATAAAAAAATTATTTCAATTTTTTCTTTTTGAAAATAAATATACTACTATACAATTAAAATAAATCGACGATTATAAATAAAAAAAAATTCGAGGGAGCATTATAAAATTATACATTTTTAAAGCTCAACCAGGCATTTCCATAACGCGCCACCTCAATCCTTCGACGCTCAGCGCTCTAGATTGTTCGCGAAGCTTCTTCAAGCTCCCTCCGACCACAAACCCTAATTTAGTATACGAAAAGCACCAAATCGCTCCTCTGCAACAACATTTCACATAAATGTCTCACTTCGGAAGGACAGGTCCTCCGGACATCAGCGACACCTACTCTCTTCTCATCCTCAACATCAGCTTCCGTACGCTCTTTCGCTCTCTCTGGCTCAGTTCGTGCATGTCTCTATCTGTGCATGTAAGGTCCGATTTACTCACTGTGCTGTTTTTTTCCTGGGAATTTTTTTCAGGAACAACCGCGGATGATTTGTTCCCGCTATTTGACAAGTACGGCAAGGTGGTGGACATCTTCATCCCCAGAGATCGAACGTTAGTTTTTATGTGTATTATTATTTATCATCTAAAATTGTTTAATTCCATGATTTGTTTGAAAAATAATGGAAGATTACGTGAAATTGGAATATGAGATACAAAATCTTTTTATTTAGTTGCAATTTTGTGTTTAGGTCCTTTAGGATGCTCAATTAGAATACTAAGTAAAACATTTGAGCAAGTTTTCTGAGACATATAATTTTTTTTGAATATATATACAATATTATTTTTTTTGTAATTAGAATTGGTAAATATGCCAAGTTTTTGTTTCATGTATGTATATTAAATCTTAACATGAGAGTTGGTTACCTGGTACCTGAATTTTCACATTTTTATTGTTCTGTATGGAATTTAGAACTGGTGAGTCTCGAGGCTTTGCCTTTGCGCGATACAAGTACGCAGACGAGGCACAGAGGGCAGTGGAAAGGCTAGATGGTAAGCATCGTTCTGGTGTAGTATTCCAGTATTCTACTCTCTTTTTGATGTAAGAGAGAAACTTTATGAGATTTGTCACTCATTAAATTTAACTATCTTCAGGAAGAGTGGTTGATGGTCGTGAGATAACAGTTCAGTTTGCCAAGTATGGACCAAATGCAGAAAGGATGTAAGTACTTAATATGCTCTCAAAATTTGATGTTCTTGTAATTTTTGTACTTTGTAGTCGACTCAAAAGATTTGTACTCCTGTCTTGGTTCCCATTTTGAGAATTAAGAAGTTAGTTTGTGTTGTATATTTCCTCATGTATATCATTGACATGTGTTGTGATAAACTCAAGGGATACATGACTAACGTCCTAAAAAAGGAAAAAGCAAACTCATTTTTGGGACAAAAATAAGATGAATAGGACACTCATTTTGGGACAGAAGGATTAATTTCTTCAATTGGTCTTGAGATTACTTTTAACATCTATTGAGATGTGCAAATGGTTGTATTAATCTGCATATACTGTACCTTTATTTTGTGTCATACTAAGAAGGTGTAGATGGTGAGAATTGTCTTTTGACTCTACTGCTATTTTTCATTTTTCATGTTAGTCATAAAGGAAGGATTATTGAAGCAGCTCCAAAGTCAAGAAGTCGCAGTCCTCGGAGGAGGTAAGTTTTAATTTCTGACTAATTTGTAGTAGCTTATAAGTTGATCAATGTGCTCAACCTTTGTGCTGTACTTTGTGGTGTTATATCTCTAGTCTGGTTGTAAATGGATTCTCAGTGTCAAGCTGTATTGGGTAATTATCATCATAAGGGATCACTGCTTTTTCCCTACCATTTATGGGGAAATCACCTCTTCAGTCTTCATCTCTTATTTTCTTATCGTAATCTCTTTCTGGATATAATTGAACTGCTGACATTTTTTGAAACATAAGGCTAACAAAAATTATTTTATTTGTTGATGTTTTACAGTTAATTAAGCTGTAACTTTGTTGTCCATTGGTTCGGTAGATTAAGGACTTGTTTTGCAAACCCTCTGAGATGGTTAGAAACTTTTAGCCATGTATTAATGTCCATATTTATGCTCACAGAAAGCTGTAATCTCTTTTTAGTAATCTTTAAATTTGATATGTTTTAAGGGGTAAAATAGTTACTTTCTGCATATTGAATTGCTTTTTCCGACAATTTTTTAAACCCCCGGAGTTTTCTCTGTATCGGATGGTTAATTTTTTGACTTGTTAATTTTTCTTTTGGAGATGTTCTTAGGGTGCCACGTGTAGGTTCAGCCACTTTGAAGGCTTGACTGGGTTCATGAGCTTGGTGATATTTGTAGTTCTTAAAATGTACCTGATAGATTGGTGCTGCTGGGGAAATGGGAGATGTCTCTTATGCCCAAATAACACTGCAGTGGAAGAAACTGTTTTCTGAACTTGATGATGATTTATCTCAGCGAAATTTGTTTCTGCACTTCATTCTGAAACTAGCTTAACGAGTTGAACACATGTTTCTGTTGTGAGTTTCTTTAATCTAATGAATGCTGAAGGGATTACCTTGGAAATCTTTATGAACAATCCTTATAAATCATTTTTGAGGTTGTTCTCCGAGCTATTTTGTGACACTGATTATTACTCGTTTTAGTTACCGAGATGATTACAGGAGAAGGAGTCGCAGTAGAAGTTGGGATAGGTATGATCGTGACAGGGATCGTGGTCGGTACAGGGATAATCACCGTCGAAGTAGGAGCCGCAGTGCCAGTCCAGATCGCTATAGAAGCCGGGGTAGAGGCCGATATGATGATGAGCGATATAGTCGGAGTCGATCAATTGAGAGGTTATAAATTAGAGCATGGTCATCATTTGCTTCTTCAGCTGTTTTCATTATTATTGTTTTCACTGCTGCTTTTTTGCTTCCCTTTGTGATACTAAACATATTTCACATGACAGTGCCTCCCCTGTTCGGCGTAGCCCTACTCCTCGAAGGAGTCCATCACCACGCACGACTCCTGAGGGTGAAAGTCCAGACAGACGCAGCCATAAGAGACTGTCCCCAACTGCTCGGAGTGTTTCACCACAAGGTGGACCAGGTGGTTCTCGAAGCCGATCCCCTAGTAAATCCAACGTTGATGTAAGGCATTTCCCTTGACGTTTCTCTATCTGCATATGTTGGTGTCAATAGTGAGACTAATTCAACTCATATTTATTTTAACTTTTGCAGGACTGAGGGGTTGCATATCGGAACAAACTTGTGAAACATACTGAGTAGTGTATTTGTTATTGGCTCTGTGTTGAGTACTGTCTGAATTGTGCATGTTGTTATCAGCATTCTTAGCTTTAATATTGGTAGTATATTATGCCAAACCTAGCAATATATCTAATTGGGGCTGTGTGCTCGTTTAGTCTTTAGTGGAAAGGAAATTTACTCTTTGTTGACTATTCTGTGTTGCAATTTAGCCTTTGGCACCTCATCTTTTTGGATATGCATGGTTTTTTATTTTTTTTAAACTTAAAGTTTATAGCGGGTTGCCGGGTTTATTTGAACAACCCTACTTACAATGGGGAAAGGCTTGCAATTAGGGTTCTTGTTGCAATCATTGAAATGACAAGCAGCTTGGCCTTGTCCATCTATGGTGCCTCTTCCACCTCCACTCACAATCAACCCATCAATGTGACCAAATGTGAACCACTTATCACTGAACTTCATGTGATCATTTGTAGCCATCAACACTCCTTCAATGAAAAATGCAATTAAACCCTTCCATGGACCTTCGAATTCAATGGGACCCACCAATATGTATTTTCCTTGGGGCACCAAAACCCTTGCACCTCCTCGCCTCTCACATGCCTCACTCCATGCCTTGAAAAATGTCTACCAAAAATTAATATACATCATAAACAAATCTAAAAGTTTTTTGTAGTACATATTGAATCCATCAGATTTTAAGAGTGGTTGAGTTTCAACTGTTAATTGAATAACATCTAGTTATTATCATCCGCACAAATCCCTCAGATTTTAAGAGTGATTGAGTCTCAACTGTTAATTAAACAACATCTAGTTATTATTATCATCCGCATATGTTATATCCGACGAGTATGAAAAGTAGTCTCAATTATCAACTGTAGTACGATAAACCAATATTACCTTGGTATTATTAGTTTTGTCACCGAGAATTGAACCATATTTCTTGACATTGAAGACCTTGCGTTGACTTTTACCATCTTGAGCAAGAAACCCTAACAAGAATATCATCAAGAGAAGCCTCTCAAGAACAAACCTCAACCTCATTGTTGTTTCTAGAAAAATAACATTTACATTTTATCATAAAATAAATATTTAACAATTCTGCATTTGAAAAGAAAAAATATATATTTAACAATTCGAATGATGTAAGAAAGTAAATGTTCTACTAAAAAAAATGTTCTTAATTCCAATACGATAATAAACAAGAAAGAAAGATTATGAATATTGTTTCTAATATAATAAATTCTCTATGCCTGTAATAAAGGAGTGCCAGTTTGCTGCTTTGCTAGGGTTTGGAGAAAAAGGGTCTCTGATAAGGTTAGGAGTACACTATCGTAGCCGCCTCTAGCGCCTTTGTTGCCGAAGTTCTGCCGACGACGTTGGAGTCCAAGCGTTGCTCAGTCTTTCAGTTAAGATCAAGGGTGAACCAACATCCGGCACCACTGTTTTTCTCACTGCTGGTAATTGTATCGCCGCTTATAGTTTCTGTATTTTCTTAGTTTTTTAGTTGTTTTAGTGGTCTGTTTTCTATTGGTGGAAGTTTGGTTTTCATTTTGTTGGTAGTTTTGGTATGTCTTGTTATGTTAGGTTTGGTATTAGGGTTAGATTCAGTCTTAGTTTTGGATTAAGTTTGGTAGTACACGCTGGGGTAAGCCGGTAAGACGTGTCTAGTGCCCTTGGTTTGCTAGATTCGTTAACACCCAGTTTCATGAGGATCTTCCTCGTATTGTCAAATAGTCCTCTGCACGGGACTAGTACATTTCTATTTCACCATTGTATGCAGTTAGATACCTTGTTGTAATGACTTTCGTTTATTTGAGTAAAGGTGATGTTATACCGGTAAAAAAAATAAATTTATAGCATTCCTATTCATAATGAAACAGAACCACCATTTCTTGGGTTTTATAGTTATGTAGGGCTGTTGATGCTGGTCATAACCAGTCCGGTCTATTTTCCGGTATGGATGCATACTAATAACAAGAATGTCAATACATTCTCATGTCAATACATTCAAGGCTAAGTTAATTACATGTAACAATATGTACTAAATTGACTCCAGCTCAAAGTTCAATCACAATATCGAATATTTCTTAAAAAATTCAAGGACCTGAATTGACTTCTTATCCTTAATTTGTAGATGCTAGTAAGTCTAAAATCACTACTATTGCTTCAACACACCCGTTTCCAATGCTACACTCAGTACACAATCTAAATGCATGTAATCAAAATTTTCAACTGAAATTACACTGGCATAAGAATCTAGTTTGGTTATCTCTATAATTTGCTGATGTTACAATTTGTAGTCTATACAAAGTACAAAAGTGAAACTGCGGACCCAAACTTTCAGCTCTCGTTGGATGCAACCTCGTCATATGTTCCTGTCGCCTCGTTGTAAGAGTACCTAGACAGCGAGAACAAAACAGTAAGAAAGAAGCTGATGTCAAATGCTGTCATGGAACCGTGTCAATGTGAGAAAAGAAAAAGAAACACATCTCACAGCTCAAAGGCTTTATCTGTCACCGCTAAATAATTAAAATCCATGCATGTACAATGTACTTAATGGTAGCACAAAAAATCAGCTATTTATAGAATTATGTTTTGCAAGGCATCCTCTAAATATGATTTACAAGTCTTTGAACTTAAAACCATGCACAATTCTCTAAAATCATAAAGTTCCCAGCTGGCACCTTAGATCATTCATACATGTTTCCTTGACAAAGGAGGTCCACAACATATAAATTTTATATCATGAAACCATGAACGGAAGAGAACATACACATAAATTAATTCAAATAGGACTAGGCCACGCTATTAAGATAAACCAATAAGATCTCTAACTTATAAGCTAAATGATTTAAGTGGACTTTACACCATTGGAAAAATTACCAAGTTTCTTTCTCTGTACTATCACAGGCGCAATGCCATAAATGTGTTGTGTTTAAATAGTCAAATCCTTGAATATTTACTACTCCTGAGACAACTAATACTTGTAAATATGAAAGCAATTCGATGAAGAAAATTAAGTATAGATAGAAAGAAGATTGCACTACCATTTGCCTGATGCTGCAGAGCAATATAGTCCTGTAGAGGAGTCATAATAATAACCCAAACTGCTGCTGTAGTAATACCTGAAAGAATGAACATATTATGTTGTTATTGAATAGTTCATCATGACAAAATCCCCCAAAAATTACATGACACAGTAATACATAACTCAAACTTCACTTACTTCAACATAATGTGTGTGTAGTAATATGTAAATCAAAATAGTGTAAGCAAGAAAACACAGTTTCCTAGGCATTAATATTTTTTACCCTCCTGGGTGCTCAGTCACACTGGTTTTCTGTCTTATTAGGCCATTTTTTGTATGTTCGTAAATACAGATATAAAGTACTGATCTAGTAGTAAAAAGGTGGAATATAATGGATAACATTCATAGCTTATATAAAAATGATGTATGTCAAAAAATAAACTTCTCTACCACCAACCACTAAAATTAAGAAAGAAAAAACTGAAAAAGAAAAACACATGAAATTCCAAGCAAGAAATAATATAAACCTATAACAAACAAAAACTCAACTTTTAACCAAGTTCAGAGAGTATATAAGCTAATTATAAGAGCCTTCCCAAAGGGGCATGCCAAGTATTTGAATACCTCATCCAAAACAATAAAGAACCCCCAAAGAGACAGTGTTTGCACCATATTAACCATAGACAAGGAACAATCAAAATAAGACCAAAAGGGTTAGCTACACATGCATTTATGGCCATTTCCTAGAGAAGTGCAAAAGTAATTCCTGATTAATGTTTTCCCGAGAGAGAGAGAGAGAGAGAGAGAGAGAGACCCAGAAGACTCGTCATAGACATAGTCGTTTTGCATAGCTCCGGCTGTACATCAAGCAATTAAGAGAAATAAGAAAAACCAGACCAAGCAATATATGGGCAAAAGTTCCAAAATAAAAAGAAATGTAGTCGCAAATTGCAATAAGAAACCAAACTTACTCTCAGAATCTGCATTAATAGCATTTGGTGCAGGACGATTGTCTCCATTAGAAGTGGAGCCAGTAACCAAATTACTGCCATCAGATGATTTATCTGTAGCAGGTACATCATCTTCCGCGAACATATCAAACTCATCATCATCATTGCTTGGGACTTGTGCGGTAGATACATCTAGATTTGAGGAACCTGCAGAGCTGTCAGTGGGTGCTGGAACTCCAGGATATGCTGCCTCAGAAGGCAATCCCTTCCCAAGATTGAATTCAGAATCTCCCAGATCTGAAGTTAAGGATGCCACCTTTCCCTTTGCTCGAGCTAACTTTTCATATCCTTCTGCAAGATTCAAAGACCGCATATTTAGTAAATATTGACGATCAGATAACAATACTTATGCAGAAACATAAACAGAATATGATCACTCCAGAGTTCAGGAGGGGAAATATTAAATTAATTCACACAATGTAGGGGGCATTATTTGGTGTAATAGTGAGATTCATGGGCTATCAAGTATGGTGCAAATGTTTAAGTACTGAATACAGGCACTTCATGGAAAAAATGCTGGGGTTAAGACCATATCCAGTTTTTCTCTGCGCAAAACCCCCTTAGGCAGACCATAGACCAGGATTGAGTAATAGACTTTAATGGCCATTTTATCAGAGATAACAAGAAATGAAGTATACCATCGACTGCAATAGCAGCTGATGCAACACACTCATGCCCATACACGAACATTTACACATGGAAACTATACTGATGCAGGGTAATGTCATCTCGAGAGCTGTCAACAGTAAACTCCAGCAAGTAACAATGCTCCAATAGAATTTGCATAATGCAAAAACCACAACTAATTCTTATTATGGAAATTAAGATAGCTGGAAACTGAAGGAAACATGGTTAGGAAAGTATGCACAAACCTGCCTCACGCTGAAAAACTTCCTGCTTTTCATGATACACATCTGCATGAAAAAACTGAACTAATGAGTAATGTTATACTCAGAAAATTAACAGCATTAGCTTATTTGATCTATGTAAAACATGGAGAGATATTGTTAGGAAAAGACAAAATATAACTGTATTTCACAATTCAATGAATTAGGAAAGGAATAAAACATGCACTTAACTGTATTCACCATTCTCCATTAGCTTCACGGAGTCTTCAGTTAGCTGATCAAACTGTCGTTTCGTTTCGGGTGACATCTTCTCCTTCCTGTTACTTGTACCTTTCAGCCGTCTTAAAGCTTTTAATACCTGCCAAAGTGAAATCAACTTCATGCTAATGTGTGTAGAATCAACATTATGTTGGCTACGAGAGGCATTCCAAAGCAAGAGCTACACAACTAACAGAAAGCTACACAACTAACAGAAAGACATATGAAATGACACCGCAGCTAATAAGCTAAAAGACAATCAAAACAACACCTTCGCCACCAACCAAAACGACGCGCATTACATAACTTCAGAAACACCCTACAACTACACAACGACATCTTTATATTATTCATCACATGACCATTAGAAACCCTTGTGACAGTGATCAGAGAATGGTTACAAATGGAGTTCAAAAGCCAAACCCTTAATAAGCAAACTTCTTAGTGAGAATAGAAATTTGGCCAGATAATAAAGAAGTAATATCTTTCCCCAATCTTTACCCAAATTAAACAAGAAAGACAGGGAAGATTCACAAACCTGATAAAATCCCAAGATCCATAATATTACAACTGTGGAAAAAAAAAAGAACATTTTCTTATATTTTATCAGGTACATCTAAACCGAATTTTACACTTCAATTTAGCTATCACCGTTGGGATATTCAATTTGTGATTTTTAACTTGAAACTATGACCATTGACATAGTGAAATTAATATTTCTTGTTGCACTATGTTTTAAACAACCAAAACAGAATCATTATGGATATGCATGCAAAGTTCAACAACTTAGTAATTCTAAGATGTACAGAACAAAATCATAGATAGAAAATACACGTACTGTTTCTCCTGGCTCAAGAAGGTTGGCAATGCGCCTCTTCATTGTCCCAATATCATCAGAAGAAAGGTCTTGCTCATCGTCTTCATTACTTGTCGCCATAGGCATCTTTCCAACATACTTTGGATCAATATCAACACTATCTAGCCACGCATCCTGCAAAACAAATCCACACCCATAATGAAGGGACTCTAAATCAAGCCACACAAAAATACCTTGGAGTATAATGCTTTACCTTGATTTCTTTATCATTCACATATTCGACATAATTTCCATCTGCATCAAAATAGCCTTCTTCCCTCTCTTTATCTAGGTTAAAAGGCTCTATTTGAACTCCATCTAGATCAAAATTCTCGTTCTCCTGCCAAAAGAAAATTTAAATTATTGGCTGACCATTAATTGGATCCAACATATCAATGTTGCAATCATTTTAACTGAAATGATACTCTTAGATTAGGAGAGAAGTGTCCCTAAAAAGAAGTAATATCAACAACACTTTCAGGGAAAGGAGAAAATAATGGAAAATCACCTCATAAGTAACTTCAGCTGCTGATATGTCACTAGCAATCCCTCTGCTATCCTCATTGAAGAGCTCAGCAGTCATTTGATTTCGGCGCTTAGCACGCTCCTTTGCAGCAACTTGAGGATCTGCAACCTCGGTCACTTCTTCCACAGCTTTGATCACGCTCACCTTTTCATCTCCCACCTTCACCTTCTTTCCCTTGGGAAATCTAACTCTCTTTGGCCTTGAAAATGCCAGCATTAACAAACTAGTCAGTGTTGTCACTCCAGTCTTGCTCATTGAATTGGTTTCAGAAAAGGATATCTTTATATCTGAAAACATGTCCTATTACTTACACATACAATCAGTCACTCTAAATTCAAGAAGAAATTTAACTCTCTTCTGTCTGAAAAACAAAAATAACAAAACTACTTCTTCTCCACTGGGAGAGGAAAAAATCATGCTCAATCAACCATTAGAAACTAAACTTATTTTCTTTTAAGAAAACCAATCAGAAGTGTTTTGCTTGTTCAGTGAGCTTCCTAATTCTTTTACAGACATTCCTAGAATCTATAAAACATCTCTAACAATTCAGCAAATGTATTGAATCTCAATCAAGCATCACTAGCTTAACATGAAGCCTATACATTCCCCAGGGAAATTCCGTTCAATATACAAGGGTGAAAATCAGGTTTGAACGGGTGATTCTCAGGTCCACAAACAATGAGAATACATCTATAAGATTAACAAGAGTACGGTAAAGGTAAAGGTGCAGCGTAGTTTCTCTATTAGTTTTCTCAGCATCCAAACACAAACATTCCCGAGAAAAATCAAAGAACAGAAAGCGAAACCAGAGAAAGGGAACTTACATAGGCGGCTTGTTGGACATGTCGTTGTCATCATCTTCCACGAAAGGGCGCTTGAGGTGAGATCGCGGTGGCTTCTCTTCCATTGCCTAAAGAGGCTCTCACAAGCTCCTCAACAGCTAAAAGCACAGAGGAAGAGAAAATTTTCGGTTCAATTTTGCCGACTGGAACTGGAAGAAGACGAAGATGTTTCTGTACTGTGGCTCTAGCCTGACTCTAAAGATGCTCAGGGATTTAAGGACAAGGCTATTCCGATGTCGGTTTGAGTTATTCCGGATTAGCTTAGAACGCTGTTCGGCTTTGCTGGTGGTTTGTAATCGTGGATTCGTGGGCCAGGCTTAATAACTGGACGGGACAAGGGTGGGCCTAAAAGTAGACCCGGCGAGTATTTGAAATCCAATTTGACTTGAAACGCATCCGATTCGATCCAACTTACTTTTGGATCGAAACGGATCAAATTTGATCAAATTAGATTTGGATTAGTTTTATGATTTTATCTATCGTAGCTTAATCCAAAATCTGAATTGTCACATTTCCTTTTTGTCCTAACCAATGCTTAGTGAAAAAAAAGAAGAGACAGCAATTTGGACTCGAACCCGTTGGCATTCAAAATTCGGTTTGACCAACTTTTAGGTTGAGTCGGACTGGCAACCCAAAACAAGTAAACCCATTTTATGTTTATAAAGTGTAACCCGACCCGCAACCTGAACCCCAATTAGCATAGAGCCCTTTCAAGTCGGATTCGAGCCAGACTTAATCAACCCTATCCAAACCCAACCCAATTTGGCACCTATGGCTATGGAGACAGGCATGCAACTAAACTCGCTTGCAGACAATTGTCCATACAATTCTAAACATTTTTTAAAAAATAAGGGCAAAAGTGGAAGGGAAAAAAGAAAAGAATAGTAGACTTCTAAACAATTAGAGACACCTATACTTGCATATACCAAATTTGCACACAAACAATGCACAACCCCTTGAAAAGCAAAATCATAATTGCTTCATGTACTACCAACAAGAAATGCAGTTTCAGAGCACAAGAAAATCATGCACCATATGATATATTAAATGTGCACTGGAAGTGCAACAATGAAATTATTCATGCAGCATAGATAGATATTGTATTTGTACATCAACAAGAACCAGCTCTAGCATTTCTATACACTGTTCAATCTCATACAATGAAAACTTCAGTGGAAAGAGTGATGAAATCCAAGATAAGAGATGATTCATGACAAATCCAAAATTTTGAGCAACTGGAAAAAACAAAATCGCTTTATCCTTGTACCGAGATGGCAAAACTGTCTGTTTTCAGCATCAGAATCGTCAGTTGCTCCGGTTTTCAAAGATAGATATGGTGACTGTAGTAGTAGATAGATAAATGCTAATAATTATGTCGAACAACATTGCTTCTTAAAGGTGAATATAGCGCCTCACTTCTTCAGAATCCTCTGCGAAAATATCTTCTTCGCATATGGACTGTTGCGTGCAACAGCTCTGTGGGCCTCGATCGCTTCAACCAAAGAATTTTGAAGAGAACCCTAATCCAAAATGATGAATCAGTACAACAATGTTGATTTAAAAAGCTCGGATATGGGTATCTAAAACCCCATAAGCAGCTAAGTACTCCCTCCATCCCAAAACGAGCCTTTGAGAAAAATTTAGAAGATAATAATTAGTGTGGTATATTCGTATATTTACTCTTGTGTCCTCGTGATCATGTGTAATAGCAAACTTAAGGGATACTCTAACTATCTTATTATAAGGATACTATTGATAATTCATGTATACCTACCTTCATTTATAAGGAAAGAGAACAAAGGGATTTGGGACAAAAATTCAGGAGAAACAGGATTTGGGACGGAGTCGGGGTATTTGGTTTTCATAATTCTAAGCATGAATGTTGACGGTCAGGATTTGTAACTTAATAGTCATAATGTTAAGCCTATCGAGGGATGATAAGATTATGCCGAGCCATCCAGAAAAATAAAGTCCTATGTGTATATGCAACATATCATGAGCTATAGGGTGAAGAACTTTTTAGTTGGCTAGTGAGAATCATGATTGAGGTATCAGAGACATACAATAAATAGATGATATTAACATAACTTTAAAAGTAAGGGAGATAATTCGCAGACCTCAGAAACTCGAAGAGCTGTTTGAATAACATAATTTGCATGAGGGTCTTGAAGTAAACGTTCAAAATGAGAAGCAGAGAGTAATTCATGGATGATTCTTGATCGATTTTTCTCATTGAATACCATGAGACATTTTTCAACAACATGGCTGCTGAACCTGTGTGTTGCAAGGTGAACATAATTGCCTTCAAATTGAGAAATCAAGTTTGAGGTTGCAGATGGGATTTTTAACTCTAAGATGAACTGCACAACATAATTGCTGCAAAAGAGACCACACAGCTCTGCACTTAGTAACAGGGAGAGAGAAAAAGACCGAAAATGAAACAAAAAGCTTGAGCAGATGCAGCTAGTGCTGCAAATACTAAGTGAAATGTTATCTTTGAAGTTCTAAAAATAACTTCAAGAATACAAGATTTGGTATGACATATTCGTCACCTTTAAATGAACAGACTACAGATTAAGAAGGAAAAAAAAAAAAAAACAACTCATTAGGCAAAACAACTAGTAACCAATCGAGTCAGTTTCTTAACACTCAACACACATGCACATGCACATGCACATACACTGAGGAAGAGAAATGACCATATAGGAGATGGCAAAAGCAAATCATGAACCTGAAGGTTAATATTTCAACGAGCCATCTATAATTTTCAGTTCCTTATTTAAGTGTAATCATACATGTCTTAGGAGCATCCACTTTATGTGAAAATACAGAGACTTAGACCATATCAAGAGGGTAGAGGACTATATCAAGATATCTCCTCCAGGACTCTACTTGGGCAATATTTGATTAGTACTGGGTTATTTTAGGGGAAGAAATGATTGAATATGTAAATATAAGGATCAAATTTTATTCTTCTATTAAACAATCACAGAATCACTATTTTTTCTTCCAGAGAACCATAGTAAGAGCTTGGCATGTTCCGAGATCACTCTAGTCAGCAAGTCTACAACTTTTCCAGTCATGATAAAGCTTCGTCATTCAATGCAGCCAAAAGTTCAAGCATGTCTGTAACTCTAATAAGCTCCAATAACTCAAACTTGGGACAGAATTGAAATTTGTAGAGTACGTTTGATAGTGAACTCTAAATTGTTTATAACAAACACCTTAAAGCAAGTAGTATTGAAGAGTAACAAGCAAATGCTAAAGAACCAACAAGAATAAGAATATTACCCGAAATTATCTTGAGCAAGTAGAAGCCCATTAGCTGATATTTCTGCAACTAAGTTTTCTCGATACTGCCCAGTCGAATGACTTATGCATCGTTGCAGAACACAGCACCCGTGTTGATGTGTTCCAATGTCAACACAGAATTTTGCAGCAGCGACAAAAATAAACTGCCAAACATTGAATGTAGGTATGATATCCTTTCCAAACATAATTATATAGACAAAGCGTTATAGAAGATGTGCTCTTAGTAGTCAAACACGTTCTTTATTTAATTTAGATGACAAAAAATATATGCGAATGAAATCATCCATACTCATGGTTCTATAAGGTGCTTAAATCATGATAGCATATTACAATTCACATAGATTGACTTTACCATCACAGTACAATATAAGAAATAAAATTGTTGGAGTCGTTTACAATCTTCATATTGTTTTAGATGGACACAAATGCCCAAAATTAAATCTTTCAGCACATCCTGCAAGAAATTGTGCATGCCCTCTCCTCACATCAGTTTTTTTCCGGTGAAGAGATATACTAACTCAATCTCGTGCCTTATAATCTAGTGTAGGCTGGATTTGAACCATGGTCTCCAGTTTGATATATGGAGACTCTGCCTGCTCAATTTATGCCACCCGTTTCATTTAAGAATCACTATAGATTAATATGAAAACAGATTCCAATTAAACCACATACCCATCATCCCTTTCCCTAGATGACAGAAAGCTGATTACAATTGAAGTCAATATGATGCTATATAAAAAATGATCCCAGACTTGAGTTTTGTTTTAATTTTTATATAACTGAAAATGCTTCAAAGGATTGGTTAATTTTGGGCTGAACCATACAAGTCAATGTGTCCAAATTATTCTGCAAGAAGGATTTCCCTGTGAAACAATGCATCACTTCAGGATTAAAGAAAAACATCAATGAACTATGCAAACAGATTTCACTTGTTTAAGCTTTGAAAACCAGGTCTCAACATTACATAGAGAAAATATCTCGAATCTAAAAAAACAAGCCAATGATAAATATTGCAATGCAATAGCAAACATCTACTCTAAAAAAATGTGTCAAAGAACCAGAAATGGATCTTCTGTTAATTTCTTATTCGAGTTGGAAATCTATGATGCCAAAGGAACAAGGGATAGAATGAATGATTTAAGGATGCTTAATGAAGCAAAGAAATATAATGACACCCTACGCTAAACAGTTTAAAAGTGATGTATTGGATGATTAATGATATTGCATTGATCTGAAAACATTACTCATGCGTTTACAGTTAAGAATGTGTTAAAGATCAAAATAAAAGACACTGTCACAAGTTAAGTATATCAAAACATATTATGAATTGATGAAGATTGACAATAAAATGTGAAAGAATTTAGAGCCCCAAAATAGCTCAATCAGCTCAAGAAATAGATTCTTCACCTTGTTATCTGCATTGCTAAGGCATTGCAAGCAACGCTGGACAACATGATTTCCATTCACATCTATCATGAGAGAATGAAACCCTGGTTCAAGGGAAGATATAACTAACGAAATCTGTTGCCTGGTTTTGAGAGTCTCAATCAACTTCTGTACTACACGAGTACTGAGAAGGAAAAGACAAATTGTTAAAACCAATAAAAATATTAACATGCAATGCAATAATGTAATTTGTGCACAACTCACCCATGCATGTTCAAAGAGATCTGGATAAGCTCCCCTGGTTGCTCAGTAATCACGAGCAGGATCTGCATTCTCTGCTCTTCAGTACACACATCTAATAACTTCTGCATAAGGTAGTTCCCAAATGGATTCATCATAAGTTCTACAACATGGTCAATGATTTCATTAAATATTATCTGCACATCCCTTGGTGACCCCTCATCGAACATCCTTTGTAGGAAGCGACAACCATTCTGATCCTTCGCTAATAGGTAAATATAACCTTGTGCTTCTGCCAAAGAGTTACACCTAGGTGGCACATATGTCCTAGCGTTATGAGTATTCTCACAAGTTACAGCAACTTGGGGACGGTTGTCCAGTTGTGACCTTCTTTCTAGACGCTTTCTCACACCAACCCCATGTAAGGAACCCTTGTACTGAGCTCGTGCATGATCTAATCCCCTGTTGGCCAAAGCATTTAAGCCTTCTCCTTGAATGATGAAACTATCATCAGGAAAAGCGTCAAGACCCCCCTGAGGCATTCTAATGTTTGAAGGTGCTCTAATCTTCCCATTAGATATGGGCATGCCATGACGCCGTAGATTCGGTGAGCCCAATGCAGCTCTATCTTCACTCATATTCATCCCATTTTGTTGATCACTGAATAACGGATCAGCCATTGAAAGCCTGCTCAAAGAGTTCATTAGGTTTGATGGTGAACTTCCTGTTTGGTAATGGTTAAACGTCTGCGCTTCTGATTTCTGCCAAGGAGAACTCATCGACATATTGCAGAAATTCAAATTAGCAAGCAACGCATCAGATTGGCCAGTGGGAGACTGTGACCCCAATAAATTACCCATTCTATAATCGTGCTGAAATCCAGACAATGCTGCATTCACCTCACCATCAAACCTCATAGGAGTTCTTGGACTAAAGGATTGGAGCCCGGTGTAATCGGAATCAGCCCTCAAGAAATTGTGATAAGCTCCATACTTCTCGACATTGCTTCCATTACTTCCATTCATGGAAGTACCACGAAACTGAAATCCATACTGATCCAGTGGAGAGACGTTGAAATTTGAAACATCCACTTGCTCAATAGATCCAAGTCCTGTATAATCCGGAGAAATCTTCCCAAATTTGTGACAAGCCCCATATTTTGCCATATCAATCCCCATACCTTCACGACACTGAAACCCATAATGGTCCAAAAGAGAACCTCTGAAATTTGAAGCATCATCTTGCTCATTACTAATGTACATTTTATTAAGATTCCTGCACAGACCCAAATCATCAATCAAGCTCTCATTGGCCTTCTTCCTAACAGGTGAATCGTGTATTTTCGAATCCAGCCAAAACCCATTCGGGCAATTGGAATTCCCATAAGGCAATTGCGATCTCAGCTCTTCCAGTGGAGGCGGGGTTGGTGATCCAGTATCAGAAAAAGCATATCCACCAGAGAACAAGCTAGAGGAAGAGCCACCAGATTGCAGAGAAAAGCCACTGGCAGGGGAAGCACATGTATATCTCAATGTGTCATCATCACACATACCATACATGGCATTGCCATTATAAAGGCCATTGATTTTCTGGGCAACAGAGGACCCATGAACATGACCATGATGATGATGATTACTATGCTCTGGATGCTCATGATGATGAAGATCATGTGATGTTGCATAAGGGATCTCATTCAACAACATATCAAACTCACGATCATCAATCGAGTTCTCTCTCATCTCTCCTTACAGATATGAAACACACAACAACAGAAGCAAAAATCGACAAGAACAAAACAATACAACAACAAAAACACAAACAACACAACCGAGAATCCAAAAACAGAAACAATCAAACCAATCCAACGATCAATTTGGAAGCCAAAAAAGAAAAAACCCACATCAGATATCGAGTCAAACAGACTTGAAATCAAACACCCGGAAAAGATTACCACTTCTATCGTCTGAGTTTCGCTCAGAAATTGGTGGTCTTTCGGTGATGCGATTTCAATTGCATTTCATTTCCAAAAACAAAAACAAAAAACATGAAAATCATCTCATTTGGGTTTTTTTTGCGAGGAGTTGGTGAAACATGCAAAGATTGAAGGATCACAGACGGTTACAGGTGACCGTAGACATAGACTCACTGTACGGTCTCTTCACGCCATTTAAGCTGGAGAGGAAGAGACGCTATGGACACTCTCATATATATAAAAACACAGAGCACAAAGACACTATACTGTGAGTCTTTTACACTGTACAAAACATTTTATACTCTCGAATTTTTATTTAATTTGTTTTTTTTTTCTACTTTTATTGAATTTTAAAATAATTATTTAGTGCGAAAAATACTGTTCTTACGCTCTTTTTGGTGCGTGTGCATCACGCTCTAATGCAATCGACTAATCGTGTGGGACCCGCTTCTCCTGACCCTGCAATTAGGGGTGTTCACGGCCGGATTTTTTTTAGACCCGCTCATAACGGGGTACATAATTTATGCCGCTCGCCGTCCCATTCATACGGGTTATGAACGGGTTTTAAGTGAACGGTGAGCGGGTGGGTTGAGCGGGTTGACCCGTTGACCTGCTCAGATATTGGGCTTCCAAATGTTGTTGGGCCCTAATATTTTAATGGGCTTTTTAATTAATTTGGTCCTTATTACAATTTTTAAATCTGATAGACAAAGATATAAACTGTAAAAAACATATCCAAACAAACAAAA
>JAYMTA010000124.1:0-39399 GCA_036897625.1 Pelargonium cotyledonis
TTTCATATTTTTCAGAATATATATATATATATATATATATATATATATATGTTGAGGAGTGTCAATTCGTGTTAAAAGTTAAACCGATCTTTTAATCGTTAATTAGATTCAAAATTATAAAGTTGTCGTTTGACAGTTTAAACAGATTTGTCCTAGGCCAGTGTAATAAGGGGCACCGGGTTTAAATTTGTGATAGAAATTAACGGTAAGTTACGACAAATACATGGAAAAGTAAGTCAAACACGTTGCCATAAATTATAAACTGCATATTGACAGAAGAGTCAGAAGCCACCGCGACCGCCACTTCCAGTGGCAGTGCCTTAGACCACACATTTGTTTAAAAGTCTCGCTATTCGTGCTATCTTGGATCCTAGTGTAGTGGATATACTTCCAGATTTTTAGTTGATTTGTGGGCCCAGTAAAAGCTGGCTGGCTGCTACAGTGCCTTCAGGCCCATTGGGTTATGTCTAGTTCCATTTTGGGCCCACCACTTTCTTTATATACTACTATTCTTTACCAGAGATTGGTCCCATCCCATCCTCCACTTGCTTTGCTAGTCGTATTGCTTGAATTTTGGGTCTATCGACTTGTCGTTTACTTATGATTCACCGATAAGATGATCACAAAGTCTAATCTAATTTTGCAAATTTTTTGAATATCATATGTTATCGACTCATCTCCAATGTCGCACTTTGCACCACGTGATTTGAATATAAGAAATCAATATTTATTATAAAATAATAACAATGTAAAAATAAAAACACTAGATTCTGCATATCTAAAACAGTGCACTAACATTTAGTGTAAGAAAATATAAAATATTTGAGTATATTATTTGAAGTTATTGTAGCTGCTGAGTTGTTATCGTAGCTCTGTAGTGTCAATGGCACCAACGTGCCACTTGAAACTTGTCACTACAATAGAGGACCACGTATCATATTCAATAATTTCGGCTCGCGTGTCACTTTAAGATGATAGATTAAATCCGAACTTAAGTCATGAAACTGACGATCAACACTATCGGCAACTGGTATATGCCATTGAAGATTCGTTTGGTGCCAATTGGATTAGTAATTCTCAAATTTTGTATGATTTCAACATAATTATGAATTAGTATAAAAATATGTAAGAAAAATCTTAAATACTTTTAGACATTATTTGGAATTGGAAATAGTAGAATTAATCATATCCTACCAACAATGGATGTTTTGTACACATGTAGACAAGTGGAACTCACATCAATAATGAATATGCACTATACTTTTTCATATTCCATTTGCAATAATTAATAATAGTAACATTCCTTAAGCTGTGTGATTTGGCCATATAAATAAAGAAAGATATTTTGATTGGTTGCATTGAAATTGGACTGATAATGCCGAAATGCCCCTGAAAGCCACGAGCCAACCTAGTGGAGGTCGTCCCCACCATGCAGGCTTGTCTGATTATTTTCACAACCAATAATAATAGAGACCCGGTAGCTGATGAATTATTGATGTTCACTATCAATTTTTATATATATATTATCCTCCAATTTTCTCTCCAAACCCGACTGACCCATCACTTCAGATCGCTCCGGCCGCCGGAGTGCACAATCCAAGTCAAGCTCGATCTCAAGCATGCATGCTTTTCCGGTGGTGTAATATATAGCTAGTAAGCTTTCTTTCAGATCACTAATTCTACGTACGTACACTCTCTGTTTAATAACTATAATATATATATATGCTGAATTTGCTTCCTGCTCCTTCCATCGGATACTATATATGTTTCGATCTTTTTCTTCTTAAAGAATTAATTGCTGATCCAAGTTTTTGAAGATATACCCATTTCTTGGACGATTTAAAACCATATATATATACAGAGCAGATCAATGAATATGATGTTATTTTTTCTTGAATTATTTTATATATATATTTATTATAATAAGTTAGAGATAGTGGCGGTCGTCGGAGTCGGAGTCGGAGATTGATATATAACACTAGCTCCGTCGTCGTGGCGGCAATAAACACGTACAACGTTAAGGGTTAAGGCAGGCGCATGCATGGAAATGGAATGGATTACAAAATTATACTTACCAGAAATCACTTACTGCTTCAAATAATTAATTTGGTACATTATCTAAGCTATATCACTTTTTATACTCTCTTTTCCTTTATTTATATACATATTATATTTATATATCTACTCTCTTAATTGATATTAATATGATAAAGTTTAATTGGTCAGAATCACATACTTTGTATGTCATATTAAAAATGGAAATCTTAGAAGAAATTATAACGTCTTAATATGTATTCAAAATTACTCTCAACTTTGAGTTAAGGTAAGGTTTGTGTTTAGAGATAAAATAAAAGATGTTTTTATGGTGTAGTTTTCGATTTAAAATAATTACTCTCAACATAAGGTTAACTTCAATTCCCTATGGAATTAGAATTAAAATTAAAATCAACTTACCATGACTAGCTAAAAAGGGAAACAAAACAAAACGGAAAATCAGATTCGGCCCATTTGACCAACAACTGAATTACCTGGTGTCTGAGCCCATGAAATAAGGCCCATTAAAATTTAAAAGCTAACAGTAAAAAGTAGTTCATTTTGGACTATTTGGGTTCGGGTTTAAAAGATCCAAACCCAACCTGAAAGAAATGCAAGTTACGAATCCAAAGCTTTACGTGGGTTATGCTGGTTTATCCAACTCAACCCAAAAATGATCCGCAAACCCAAAACCGAAAATTAAGGATCGGGTCAAAATTATCAACTCTGATCCATGAAGATTCCTGTCCTGTCAACCGATCTCCCAAGTCCTAACAGGAACATGGTCCCTTCCCTTCAAATTCGGATTTAAAGATCCAAACCAAACTCGAAAGAAATGCAAGTTACAAATCCAAAGTTTTACATGGGTTATGCGAGTTCGTCCAGCCCAACCCAAAATTTTTATGCAAACCCAAAAATATAAAATGTGGAATCGGGTTCAATTTGTCAGCTCTGGTCCATGAAGATTATCCCTGTCCTACAACTAGTCATCCATAATATTAATACTAACCAGGCAACCAGGGATATATTTTGATCGCTCCAAATCAATCAAGGCTGAAGATTGAAGAGCACACTTAATCCAGAACCCAGGTGAACACAAGTTGTACATATTGATAGCCAAGCATTTATTAAATTAAAACACCATGGTACAATGTCACAAGACACAAGTAATATTTAGTACAACATTATATTATTATATAGCACATAAGTTCCAAAGCTAAATATTGGTTTATGCTTAGAAATAATCCAACTTCACTCTACATTTTTACTTCTTTCTCTCTCATTGCCACTCAAAAGAACATCAACTTTGGCACCCACTTTAGAAGCTTGGTTTCACGTTAAGGCGAGATGCTATCTTCTGACCCAGTGATTCATCGGCCTGTTCCAAACAATAACAAACAACTTCATCAGTATTCAGTAGAATATTAACAGTAAATCAAAACTGACATGTTCGGTTCAAGATAGATTATGAATATAATCACTTGAGAGAGAAACCAAGGCTAACCTGAGACCAGTATGAGATCCAGATACTGCGGATCTCATGTGTCACACGGGGATCAGATAGAGCATCAACCCAGCGGCAGATGAATCTTTCTTGCCTGGAAACAAGCAGATACAAGGGCAAGCCAATCAATAATTGCCATAATCTCTATATTTAGTTTTATTTCAAGAAGAAAAAAGGGTCGTGCCATGCTTACCTATCTGGTGACCATGATCGGTATCGCTGACCAGGCTCCTTGAAGTTGTTCTCCTTTTCGATGACACACTGCATTTAACAAAAACAAGAAGAAAAAAGAAGTTACACATGTTCATTTCATGACCAAGCCATTCATATAGCAATAGGATAGCAAACTAACAGATGAAGTTATCCAACTCATGACATCATATTTCTAAACCAATCATAGAGGAAGTTACCATAGATTCTTGAGAATATCAGTAACATACCACACTCTCTGCTTTCCCAGTTTCCCCCATCATCATTGACTAGAAGTACTTATAACATAAACACCACATAAAAAGCTGAGAAAACATGTTTTTCCAGTTAATCATTGTTTTTACATCTTAATAGCCAATAGACATGCTATCAACTTTCAGCCATCAAAGCAACTACTTTTTATTCCCCCCATAGAGAAACATATTCTAGAAGCATAATTATCCACTGGGCTCATAGCCATAGTTCTATAATGTATTAATACTTTCAAGATGCTGACAAAAATTCTTGCAGTTTACCATTACATGATCTGATTCAACATATCATTAAATCAAATTGCATTTCCACATCATAAAGAAACTGTAAATGAAAACAGCATACACTCACCCTGTCACGCCTTCCAGTGCAAATGGCTGGAGGAATGGGATACCTCTCAGCATGACGAGCTGTATCATATCTTGAAGGGAAATAGTCAACCTAAAAGACATCATAACATATGATCTGATTAGTAACTATCCAATGGATATTACAAGCAAAAATAACACATGATCACATTGAGATATTAATATTGAGGTACTTTATCCATGTTCCCTGGTTTAGATGCAGATAGATTAACTACCCAGTTCTTTCTAATGTAAAGACAATAAGGGAAAAAAGAAGGAAAAGTACCTCCTCATCTCTGTGTGCGAAATTCATGAAACCATCATAGTGATTGTTGTGATGTGCACACTTAGGAGCATTAGCTGGGAGCTGTAGGTAATTAGGTCCAAGTCGGTGCCTCTGAGTATCAGCATATGAAAAGATACGAGTCTGGAGTAGTTTATCATCAGAATAGTAGACACCAGGAACCACAATTGCAGGACAAAAGGCAAGCTGTTCATTTTCAGCAAAGAAGTTATCAATGTTCTTATTTAAGACCATGCGACCAACTGGCTGTAGAGGCAAAATGTCTTCTGGCCAAGTCTTTGTCACATCAAGTGGATCAAAATCGAATTTGTCTTCGTGATCAGTATCAATTGTTTGGATGAAAAGTTTCCACTCAGGATAGTTCCCAGCTGCAATTGAATCGTAGAGATCCTTAGTTGCATGGCTGTGATTAGCTCCTCCAACCTTGATTGCCTCATCCTCCAACAAACACTTTACTCCACAAGTAGGTCTCCAGTGAAACTTGACATAGTGTGCTTTCCCCGCCTTATTAATGAGAGTATAGGTGTTAACTCCAGAACCATCCATGTGCCTGTAATCTTGTGGGATACCGACATCATCGAAGAGGAAGGTGAACATGTTCAAACTCTCAGGGTGGTGAGAGAAAAAGTCAACGATCCTCCAGTTCTCCTGAATGTGGGACTTGGGATTGGGTTTTAGGGAATGAACCATGTCTGGGAATTTCATTCCATCACGGATGAAAAAGACAGGGAAATTGTTTCCCACAAGATCAAAATTTCCCTGAGTTCACAAGAAAAAGATCATTACATAAACATAAAAAGAAGTGAAGTTTTGCTCACAATTAGTTTTACATTTTCAGAGTAATGCAAAACATATGAAGGATTCTAAACATGAAATCAAACACATGGATTAATCAATGTTCGATTCAAAAGCTTTTACAGGCTTTCCAAATCACTGCATTAAAAATAAAGCAGTACACAAATAACTGAGATTTATTTGCATTGAAGTGAGTCCCAAGTTAAGGTTTACTTTTGGGTAATACTTGGATTCTTGGACACTTTTACCCTAGGTAAAAAAGGTATAACAATTTGTTTAAAAATAATCTTAACTTTAACAGTCCGTCGATAACCTAAACACTAAACCTAAGAGATAGTAGCTTTGTATGGTTTCTAGTGATGATATGTGAAAATTCTTGATGAGAAAAGCCTACAGAAGATCATTAAAACCAACATATATTTTTAAGTCAAAGCAATTAAGTTAATGTTTGGATTAGAAAAAAGGGATGATAATGATATTCCCATTCTAGAGCCATTCTCATGACCAAAAAATTATATCTCAAACATGAACACTGAGAATATCATTTCAATTCCAATTCCTAGTTCTCATTCCAAAATAAAATTCTAATTCGAATGCTACCTAAGTTTAAATTAAATACAGTACAATTGTGGGGGTTGCAGCTGGTAAATACCCACAGCTGTGTTCACCTCTTCCAGTATTGAAAGTTAACATAACTTTCTGAAATTTAACACTTCCCTTCTCGGGTAAATCATATTCAAATAGTTTCACTAAACATAAAAAAGAAAAAGAACTGCAAACTTAGCAAGTCTTGAGCCTCTCTTCCAAACAGTTTATGGTAAAAGTGTAAATTGTAAAATATGCCCACTACTGCACAAAATACTCACCTCTCTAGTGTAAAACTTCACTGCAAAACCTCGAGGATCCCTAAGGGTTTCAGGACTTCCACGCTCATGGATAACAGTGGAGAAACGGACAATAACAGGTGTCTGAACTCCTGGAGCTCTTAGGAAATCAGCACAGGAAAGGTGAGAAATATCATGAGTGACCTCAAAAAATCCCTTAGCACTGGCTCCCCTAGCATGGACAACACGTTCTGGGATCCGCTCCCGATCAAAATTGGCAAGTTTTTCAACGAGATGATAATCCTCAAGGAGAATTGGACCTGCAAAAAGAAACAGAGTTCAGATCTAAATGCAGCTTCCCATTTCTATATGTTTCACAGCAAAAAAAAAAATCCTCTAAAAGAACAGAAAATTCCTGCATCAGCTAGTTACAATACATTCAATGGAAAATAGAAATGGGCAGCTACTTAAAAAACAAAAAGGGTCGAGACACCATTAAAAGAACTGCCAAAATAATTAATCACTATAATAAGATCCTAGATCACAATTCACAAGCAATGAGATTTCAATAGGTACCTCTAGTGCCAACTGTCAACGAATTGTTATTGTTCCACACCGGAGCACCAGAGTTGGTAGTCCAGAAGGGGGAGTTGAAAGCGCTTGAAGGGCGGTACTGCATCATATAAAGTAAACAGACAACCCAATCAGCAGAAAGATAAAGCAACCAAAAGCCAACAGTGAGTAAATTAAATAAGTTTAAATCAAAGGGATTTCAATGATTTGATGAAAACAAAAACACTGTTGATGAAATAAAATTTTAAAAGACGAGATGTGCAAAAAACCATTTTTACTTAGAGTAGACGCGAAGGAGAAATCCATTTCTTATCAAACCAAACATACCATAAGCTATAAACGCAATCTAATCACAAACAAGCTAATCAATCAATCCACTAACATAAAAACATTTCCAAAAAACTTGTGCAGCAAAAGAGCAACATCGAAAAGAAATTTGAAGAGGAAACTGGAAGTTCGATTTTATCCAAATTAACCGATAACCAAGCAGAGGTGAGCAAATTAACCGAGTAAACCCTAACAGCAAATACACATAAAGCTCAAATTCAAATAGATACAAAACACAACCCCAACAGATATTAGATGTTACTCAGTCAAAATCAAATTCAAATAGATGCAAAACACAACACCACATGAAGATAAAGCTAATTTGAACAACGAAAAGCCCAGAAGCATGAATCAAAGGACAATCGGGAGCTAGAAGAGATTGGGAAAAGAAGATGAAATTGAAATAGTACCTTGTACGGATCCATGGCGATAGGAAGAGGAAGAAGAAGAGAAGCAACCCTGTTGATTTCTGTTAACTCGAATTTTGTGAGGCAATCGAGAACTTTGGGTTTGGATTTGGGAATTTATAAGCAGGCTCGTGGCTCGCAATCCTACTTCACATTTCTCATCATTATCCCACAGTTAAAATGCGGAGATGCGATATTTTATCAAATATACGCCAATTTCACGAATGGCCTTTGAATTTGGTTGGCGAGTAACTAGCAAATTAGGAAAATAACAAATCCATCCGCAAAATGTAGACCGATGATAATTTGAGAATTTTTCTATAAAAAAAAAAAGGGATTTAATGCTGTAATATTTATATTATTAGACATAGTTGAAAAATCTCAAATACAGTGACTCTAGCTAAAATCTATGTTTAGATAATTTAAAGGTTAATATTTGTTATATATAATACTCTGTTCTCGAAAGAACAAATATTTTGTATAAAAGAATATTGAGTTTTAGAAATCTTACTTTCTTGTTTTTTTGTAATAAATATAGTTTTTCATTTATCTTTACATAATTAGATGGTCAAATGATACATTGTAGTATCTTTTATAATAATGAAATAAATGTATAAATGGCTATGACACCTTATTTTCCTCTAATCTTTTTTTCGAAGGGAAAAGTTTTACTTAGATTAATTTAGTGAAACCAATAATGCAAAGTCAGAAATTTGATACGGACTAACTAACCCATTCCAAAAGACACTCCCTCTTATGTCAACATATGATATAGATAGTAAGTGAACTACACACTTAGCACAACGATAAACAAATTAAAACTTTACACAAGTACAACTAGCTAAATTAAATAACCTTGATGTCAAAATAAAAAATAAAAATAAAAAAAGCTCGAGACACTAAGAAATTCCTCCCGGAGCCAGTCTTGATAGCGTCAATAACCAACTTCACGACTATATGATGATGTTGGACCAATCCCAAGTCAGCTTCCACGAAAAAACTTCTCGTATTGTCATTGCATCTACGAGTTTCGGGTCTAGCACACCCAACAAGCTGACATGGCCACCCCCCAAAAAAAACCAGCTCGTGCCACCCACTCTCCACTTGAACTAAATGCCGCCTCAAAAATTTCTCCGTTACTGATTTTTTACTCTATTGTACTAAAAAAAAAATTTAAGGATTTGTATTTAAAATTAGTTGTCAACAAAAACCTATTTTTCAAAAATATCTCAGTTGAAAAATAATTTTTTTTACGTTAATCAGTGGTACAGGTCCACACAACACTATTGTGTTACACGTCTTCGGATACCATTATATCGGGAAGGATTTATCGTATAAAAATCGCGAGATATAGGAACTCCCGCCGGTGGTAGAAGTGGGGCCCACTACCAGTTAGAAATAATTTTGAGGCAAAAAAGATGAGATTGGGATGGAAGAAAATATAATAAAATAAATGAGATCGTCATTCACTCCACAGATACTTCCTTATCCACAATTTTGTTTTTACGCTTAAATAAATACTCGTAAAAAATATATACAAATAAATAAATAAAATGGTAGCCACTTATGGTAGGAGGTGACATGGACCACTCCCAGGTTGCCACGGTTGAAAAACCCATTGAATTGTGTGCTCTGTGTCCCCAGATACGCATGAAAAGCTAGTTTTCATGGAAAATGAGAAAATTATAAATTGTCAATTTAGGATTTTTTTAACGTAGACAGTGTAGTGTGAACGCAGCTGAAGAGCTAGAATATGCCGATAAGATAATAAGGGGCCGTGAAGTGAAGGAGCTTAGCCACAAAACTGCTTTTCTGGCTCTGTCTCTGCCTCCGCCACAATTTTCTTCTCAATTTTTGTATTTTTTGGTTGCCTCATCATTTACCACATTTTGTACTATTAATTTCCTAAACCATTTGTGTTGAATAAAGGGGTGTCAAGTCGGTTTTTGAGTCGGGTTTCAATTTCTAGTCACATGATGTGCTGATTTGTGCAAATTTGTCTAACCTAGACGTTAGTCGGGTTTCGATCCGGGAGGCTGTACTGTGGTCGTGATAGAGGGTGGATTGAGGTTATAATAGAATCGGACTCTAGAGGAGAGAAATCTAGGGTTTGTGGTATGATTATCAGTGATATTTTAAATTTGTCGGAATATTTCGCTAGCATTCAGTTTTCTCATGTTAGGATGTCGGCTAATAGAGTGCCCCATGCTTTGGTAAGGTCGTCTAGGTCGATTATGGAGTTCGATGGTTGGGTCGGTCAGTTCGGTTTGTCTTTTATTTTGGAGTTGTTAGCTTCCGATGCATAATTTATATATTGGTCGGTTTCCTTAAAAAATAAATAGTTGTTGGGTTTAAGTCAGACAAAAGTCAGATTGAAAGCCCACAAGTTCGAGTACAAATTGTTAGCTCTGGTTACGATATTACGAGAAAACAAGATTAGCATTAGATCTAGAATATACTAGAAAAAAATTTTAATTCTTGTGTGTGAGTATGTGACACTGCAACAATGGAGTCCCCAGTTGGTTGTCATTTTCACACCAAACATTGCATTGAACAGATGAAAGAGGTGCCACATCATCTCCACACATTGTGGACCTACATATAATGGCGGCTACTGGATTGCTCCTCTCCCAATCCTCACTTCTCAAACTGGGTGCCTCTGGTCTTTTGCTACAAAGAAGCAGCAATTACTTAAAAGCTCTCAAACAAACCAGTCTTTGATGTAAACATAACATGCTTAAGGCAAAATTGTTTTCTAGAATAACAATTACTGTTTAATTGTAACAATAAATCAGTTACAAGTTACAACATCTAGCTCAAATGGACATGGTTACATCAGACAAAAGCCTGTTAAAACTTAAAATGCACATACTTAAAATGAGTTTCCGGAAGTAAATACTCGCGCTAATCAGTGATTAGCACCTATCGCTCTCTGTGTGCTGAGAAAAAACACTAAATAAGTTATTAGAGTTGGCAAATGAAATTCTTGAAGCCGAACTGAACAAACAGGCTCCATGGTTCATCAACACTGAGTGTACAGACAATGGCAGCTAGAAATGCCCATTTCTCCGAAAATGGAGAGGTAAATGTAGTAACCTGGTCAGTCCCGAAATCACCAAAACTAGGTAGGTAATTTCTTGATCGGTTGTCACTTCTTGGTCAGGACTCTTTGTGGCGGTAGAAGGGAACTGTTTGTCTGTGTGGATTTCCCCAGGATATTAAGAGCCATCGTCCGTTGGATTTCTTTCCCTGAATGTGACAAAACAAAAGTACATCATCAGATTGTTGTCCTCTCATCATCGCTCAATCCTAACCAGAATGAACAAAACATATTCATGAAAACAGTTGGATAGAGGAAATCCAAGTACAGCTATAATTTTGATGCCTATCCTCGCAATGTGATCTATTGCAACATGATTTAGAGCTTCCAAGTAAGCAAATATGACAAACTGAAGTGCAATTGATGCATAAATTAAATGAACTCTTGTTCTTGTAATTCTAACTTCTTGGAATATATATATAATGGCTTGGGTTTGAGTGGCATCTTTATATGTAATTTAATACTTCCATTTCCCACCAAAATGTGGGACTTTATATTTCTTTATATTCAACAATATAATAATAAAAATGGTAACAGTAAATTCTAGCACAGACGCAGCTAAAATACAGAATTGCTGTAAAAAAAGACTAAAATACAGAATGACATCTGAAATTCCCTTCGGAAGAAGAAAAGGCTTGACTAATCTAATTTCCAATGAAGATACACTTTTGATATGCCACTTGTTTAAATATCAACCCACCATAGAAAAGCTAATTCTGTTCTGGTTTCAACCATCACCCAGCAATTACAGACAGATTTTAGATAGCATGCCACATTACAGAAGATAAATAAGGAACACTGAGAGAACAGGGATCAAAATATTCAATTTCAATCTTTGTTTTTTTTTTTTTAGGTTAGGGAGACTGAAAGAAAGGGCTTTAGATAAATTATCTGTGACAACTTCGAGATCAAGCATGAAACTGGAATACATGTAATGAAAATAACCGACCCTCACTTAATGAACATTTTTTTTTTCCTATTAGATGATGAAACTGTAGTAACCATATTGACTGCAGAAATCTTTCACCTATCATAAGTCAAGATGCAAACAATTATGAAGAAAAAAAGGCATCTCTCGCTCTCTTTAACACAATGCAGCTTATGTTCTGTGCTGAAATCTCAAGCTTGAGATTTCCTGATTCTGCCATATCAAAACTCCCATTTCTCATACAACAGATTTAAAAGAATACACGACTTGGGACATTTGTTCTAGATATACACCAAAAAGAGGCTCTACCAACACAAAACAACGATTCAAAAATGCAAGCACTGTGGAAATTCATTTACCTTCCTCAATTGATAACTGGATTGATCTATACTCCAATTCAATCGCATGCCTGCTGAGCTCAGTTGGAGACAAGTACAAAAGCACTAATGAAATGCGAAAAAAAATAATAAATAAATAAAATAAAATAAAATAAACAGGATCAATATTGGAAGAATCAATGAGTGCATCAAAACAGATCAAATTCTGAAGGAGTATTTAATGACTTACTCTGGATATAGTCCTTCGGCTCAGTTTCATCACACTGCTTCAAGAACTTCTGCAGACGAACAAATCGTTCCATCCTCTGCTGATCACCACCCCCTTGGGGTTCAGCAGAATGAGAAACCTCAGACATAAAACCAGGGTGACTGAATTGAGAAGCTGGCAAGCTATTACCAGACTTTTTGAAAGAAATGGGAACTGAAGGCTGACAAGGTGAAAGAGACAACAGAGATGCCATAGAGTTAGGTGCTGATGCGGGCAGATAAGATATAGTATGCTCCTGCTTTTGGCTCAGTCTTTGGGGTGTTCCTGATTGCTTAGAGAAATACTGCCTTGTTTGAAGAAATTCAGCAGATCTGTCTGCGGTTTCCTGCACTCGTCTTTTGTTTACATCCAGATCTGACTTCCTATCGGCATACATGGGATCTTGATTGGCATAACTACTGTTCAAGGACCAACGGCGAGGAGGGCTAGAAGGGCAGTCAGGGATGAGTCTCTTTGCTCCAGAAACCTTAATGGTGTCTGCTTTAGATCCTCTTTCTAAAAGACAAGTGTTTTCCGGCTGATTACGTATGGAGTTCCTCTTGTCGTTCTGCACATCTCTCAACGCAAACTTTTTCAGGGCTATAGGTGATTGCTTGTGGTATGAACCCACACAGGCCCTACTATTGCCCAATCCATTGTTATTGATCATTTGTGGAACCAACAAAACTCAACTTGAAGAAAAGTTGGAAGGACTTGACTGGAGAGGCAAAAAGTCTACGAAGAGAGACAAAATAAAAGAATTACCTCTACAAATAAGACATCGAATGAGGAAAATGATACAAAATATACAGTAATACATACACCTAACAAGACAATTTTTTCAATATAAATAAACAACCATATGAACTCTTAGCAAATAAGGAAAAGAAGCGCAGAGACAACGGAAATCATTAAACACCATAAAATCAGGCCAAAATGCTAAAGCCGCAACATAAGTACAAAATGTGGATCATTATTAAGAAAATTCCAAGCTGTGTTGCGATTATAAATTTATAACGTTTCACCCTAAACATATCTAAATAGAAGTTAAATCTTCCAAAACCACACCATAATGCCTTTAGAAATTGTAGCTCTTATGACTAGAGATCGACACTAACATCATTCTTTACCTGAGTACCTAGAAATGCTTGTGTGGTACTATGCTTCATTTTACCAGGGAGACTTTTCTTAATCATAACTGTTCACTGTACTTGAACCTTCCTATATAAAGTGGAATTGCCCCCACAGATAAGGTAACAAGCTGACAAAACAACTCGGGTAATGCGGTGGTTCGAACTCGAGATCTCTAGCTCAGGTAACACACATAACAACTCAATACTCTAGTTAACTTAAATTTATAGAGAACAGTCCCATTTATGTTCAAAAATTTACTAACCTAGCTTTAAACAAAAATTGTATTCTCTAACCTTGAGTGGTGTGGTAATTTCAAAACAAATAGAGAAGTGGTGCTTGTGTAATTTATGAGGACAAGTGGGTATGTCTTTTTCAAGTGAGAGCAATCACACTGTCACTACTAGCCTGTCCAAAGCAAAACCCAAATTCTACAACATTGATAAACAGGTAATTGGCCAAGTGAACTAAGCACTCCAAGCTTTATAGCTTCACAAATCCTGAAACTGACCTAACATCTCAACAGAATAGACCAAAATGATAAAGATCTAAACTTGGCAATTATCTTTTCTGGCCATGAACAACATAATTAACCAAACCAACATGAACACTTCAAACCCAAATGGGTCGAAGTAAATTACAGCTGAAGAGCTCCAAAAAGCAAAATACAAACCCAAATTCAAATTCAAATTGAATCAGAAAATAGCTAAAATTTCCATCTGAATGAGTGAGAGAGTGAGAAACAGAGGAAAAGGGTCTCCGAAGAAATCGAAAATGGAGAGATTAAGAGAGATTGAGATTTACCTAAGCTTAGCGCCGAGAGCTTGTTGCAACCCACCAGAGAGAGGTTTGTGGAGGAAGCTTTGGCTTTGGTTCCAACAGCAACAGTAGCGAAGGCTTCTTCCTTTTTTAATTTCGTTTAAATATGGAAGAAAGAGGATCCATTCTAGGTAAGTAGGGCCTACGTAACGTAACACAGCTTTGGAATTCAAGTTTTGAACTTTGACGATTTTGGATTTTTTGAATTTTTTATTTTATTACCAATTTAGTTACTTGACGAACACTAGAAATGATGATTACTAACTAATTACTGATTAGTTATTTGACTTATATCCACAGGATTAGTTGAGTAATGAAAAGGAATTTCAATTTTCTTAAATTTAATTATAAACCAGACTTTAATAAATTTTTGACGCAATTTTATGACATGATATTCATTTGTGTATCAATAGAAAATTTGCACAACTCAAGACTTTGATGTGCTATGATTTGATTTTGAGGTTGGCTATTTGGGAGACAATGAATTATTATCGCTAACTTGTGAAAAGTAGTCAAAAATAATTTGTTTATATAATTAACATGTTCACCTTTTTTAATGTTTATTTCTAATATACGACACAATATATTTATGTATGAAGTTGTTAATTCAACAATAGTTAAAATTGAACTTTAATACTTGGAACTCTAGTTTTTTTTCTCTTTCCTACTTTTCATTAAAGAAAAATGTTGTCGGTGTCGGTGGTAGTTTAATTACTATCATTCATATTACTAACAACACGACATGTGATGTCAGAGCGTCACATTACCCCGTCCCGTGGGTGTCTAATGTCCCCAAGAGTTTCATAATCGCAGAAAGTCTCAAGACTACAGATGTCTAATGCCCTCGAATTAATCATACGAGTACAACATACCAATTCGAAGAAGTCTCTTACTTTGGTCCTATCGGTTCTCCTTCCAAATGGGAATTTGTCCACTCGCTTCACTCTCGTATCTAATTGGTAAATCATGAAAGACCCCAATGTATTCGCCCACAAATGAGAGTGGGTGCTTGTATGGGTAATTTATCTATTCAATTATGATTTCACTTTTCTAATATTAACTTCATCAACCATGGTCATGTGAATGCCTCGTTTAGTTTTTGGACTGCGTGGGCTTCAATGGGCCTTTCAGCTCATAATGACCTATTAGCCTGCATAAAAGGTGAGCGTAGGCATGTGTCTAATCTAATTACCAGCATCTCGTGTTTCATGCTATCAAAAAACAGAGCGTTTGAACGACTGAGTATTGAACGCAATCATTTTGATGCCTATCAATCTCCCTAAAAAGACAGAGAAAAGAGCAATTGTTGAAGTAACTAGAAATGATTGAGAGAGAAATGATTCACGAATTATGAATAAACATATAGACAAGTAACTAGAACTAGATTTAATTTAAAAAAATCATTAATTGAATTCTTTATAGTAATTTATATGCATGTATCATCACTACTTAGGGGCACATTCATTTATGGGAGTTTCTGAAAAGAAAAAGAAAAACAGGTGCATATAAATGCACTTTGTTTTAACGTATATTATTTGAAAGTCTACCAATTAAAACGAAGAAAAGAATAAAAGACCAAACATGACCCTAGACAAAAACCGTTTCATAAAATTTTCTTTTGGTTACTTTACGAAGCAAAAACTCTAAATCCGCCCAACCGTAGAAGTTTTTTTGTTTGATCAGCAAGCGTATAACACTGAGACTCGAACATGAGAAGTCGAGAGAATAAGTGAAATCAACCACCTGTCCTACTGAATAATGTTTGTGATCCTGGATGCTAAAACACGGGAAAAAGAAATAAAGTGGCTAAGATTCAAGTATACATATATATATACAGCAAAGGTAGCTAGAATTAAATTAATATGCATGACATTACAGGAAAATAACAAAGAATGAATGCATTAGATACTTTAGAATTAACTCTATAAAATGAAAAGAAAAAATAGAAGAGATTATGTTCAACTTATACATTGAAATCATGAGGGAATATGTTCAGACTGAGCCATGAGCTGTAGAAGAGCATTTGCTTTCCTCTGGGCTCTACTGGTTCCACTCTGACAAATTTCAACCAAATGCTCATACACACCAAACTGAAGTGCAGCTAATATGTAAGATGAATTATAGATCCCCAGCTCGAGAAGAACTGACGTCGCGCATTCCTTGTTTTTGGGAGTCCCTTCTCTAATGTAATCGACCAGAGTTTCGATAAACGAGAGATGTCCTATCTCGTGCCTCCCTTCCGGGTGGGATGCAAGAAGTAACACAACTGATAGAGCCTCGTCTACCATGTGCAAGCTTTTGTCCCTCACTATCTGGAGCAACGGTTCTGCAATGCCAGCTTCAATGGCTCTTCCCTTATTCGAATGGTTGAGAGTCAAATTGAAGAGTGCAGTGAGAGCGTCTTTTTTGCCTCTAACTGACCCGTCCTGCAACAAAGTTACTAATGCTGGAATGCCATTTGACAGCCCCACGCTTTCTTTGTTCTCATCAATCATCGATAAGCTGAATAAAGCTGCTGCTGAGTTCTCTCTAGCCTCGGTGTTTCCATATAGCAGAACTTCTATTATAGATGGAATAGCTCCTTCTATGGTTATGAGTTTCTTGTTGGTCTCGTCGATTGACAGATTCAATATAGCTGTGACAGCATGCTCTTGGATGTTGGAATCTGGATAAGACAGGAGCTGTACCAAGGGTGGGATACCTCCGGATTTGGCAATCAAAATTCTGTTCTCCGGATTCTCTCTGGACAACAAACGGATCTTCCTCACAGCATCTCTCTGGACTTCTAACTGACTCGACCATAGCCTCCCAACCAAAGATGAGATCTCCTGTTCATGTTCCGTGGAACTACATGGGGAAGATGTAGGAGCCTCCTTTTTGGGAAGCTCAATATTGTTCTCCTCACACCACTGATGAATTAGGTTTCTCAGAGCATAATTTGGAGCTAGAGACAGGTGGGTCAGAGTTTCCCTAGTCTTCGGACATGTATGATGGTTGGTATCTAGCCACTTTTGTATGCTCTCCCGCTCGTATGTCTATAATGTACAAAGAACGAGGAGAAAGCGAGAGTTTAGTTTCCATAGCATTAAACGATAGTGTAGAGTAGCATACACTATAAGTAGAAAAACAAAAACTTATTGTTACACATTGTTATGTTTAACTGGTGAATAAAAGAGTTGTGCATTACAAAAGTGAGATTACCTGCCCAGTTGCCACAATAACAGGATCTGTCATTATTTCTAGCGTAATCGGACAGAGGAATTCATGGGGAATTATTAAGGACGGGGACTTATAGATAGTTTTTGGCTGAACAGGATCATCAAAATCATCAACCTCCGCCATGCCTGCAACTTTTCTGAATTTGTTGAGAAGATATTTAATTTGCTCTTTATTCTCTGCATTTGTTGTTCCTCTCTCATTAATAAGATTCCTTACAGCTTTAGTTTCTATGTCCAGCTCTTCAAAGGTATGTAGTTCCAGCTTTTTCGCTAACCTTTCAATTATGGCACTGTCCGCATTTCGGCCATCCTTTTTGGAGAATACCACCATCATATCCATTGCCAGTTCCATATCTTGCGTATCCGTTCTTCTCTTCGCCCTTTTAAATTGCATGAGCATTAGATCAACCTAAACCACAACAAGCAGCAATGACATAGGCTAAATAGAAATGCCAAACAGTGTTTATAACTATACTTTTTCCTTAACAACACACAAACTCCACAAATTGGTGTGTACATAACTTCAGACAGAAATCGCATATGCATATTCTTCAACGAAACATACATAAGAATTAACAAAACAATGTCAGTTGATAGCCATATATTACCTGCTCTACAATCTCATCTGAAATTCCAAGTTCATCATAAGGAATACTGCTCAGAGCTAGGCTCATTTTATCATAAATAGCCTGAAACCTAGACATGATCAACTCAATCTCCAAAGCCTGAAATTAACAACAATTCATGAAAAATTGACAGCAAAACAGTGCAACTAACATAAAAAGTTCAAAGACACAAACCAGATAAATCTTGCTTCCCTCGTTACAAGTCCTCAACAATTTCGTAGCCATGGCAAAGGCCTTCTTCAGACTAGACAAACCAGCAACAGAAGCCTCAGGAATCGGTCCGTCCCTGTCCCTGATCTCCTCCAAAAGAGGCAACAAGAGCTTCATGCGCCTCATGAGGCTACCGCACTCCGTCCTCTGAGTCTTTCGAAAATCCCCAAATTGAGCAGCCGATGCAATCATAAGCAGCGATTCTTCAACCACCTTCCCATCTCCAGGCGGTGTCGACGTAGTCGGAGCACCCTCCTCCTCCGCTGCCATCGCCGCGGTTTCCTCTTCCTATGCCTCTCCGTCCATCGCCGTTTGTGCCATCAAATTATATATTTGTTGACCGCAGAAAGGTACAAATCTGAAGAATTCAGGCGATGATGAGAAGGATTGAGCGAAAGAGAATCGTACCTGATGAACTGATAGAGCGAAATCCAAACCCTAGATTCAATGGATATTGGTGTCCTTTGTTTCGTTCATTTTGAGCCGCGCGTCAGCAGGCTAAGCTTTTTGAGGTCTGCGCGGGAAAATTGGCTCCTGAAATAGATATCAATTTATAGTTGGCTACTTTTCAACGGATACTTTTTTATGCATCAAGAGGATAGTGTGAGAAAATTGCCTCGGTGTTTTTCGCAAAGTGTTTATCTATGGAAGCTATAAATTAAAAGTGAACCTGAAGAAATATATAAAACGCTCAAAATGATTCTTACAAGGTTAAGCTGACTCATGACGGTCGTATAACACAATGGATCTTACACATGGACTAAGAAGGGGGCACTAGACTCAAAATAAACGACTGAATAACATAACAGATCATGCACGTGGACTAAAAAAAAGGGCAACAAAGACGGGTCACTAGACACAAACCAAACCAAATCAAACGAATTAAAATCAGTTCTGATACAATGTTCAACTTGACTACAATGTAAAAATTTAAGTAAATATGTGAATAACACAACATGTACATCAAGTGACGACAAACCACACATTCTTTTAATTTGGAATACAATAACACATTTAATATTCTAAAAAAAAGATTCATTCTAACCCTTCTAAAGGTCACATCCCAACACCAGAGGTCTTTGAATATCTCCGTAAGTCCTCTCAAGAACCCTTGTTCCAAAAGTGATTCCTCTATAGATCTCCACCGTAAGAGTCATCTCCCAAGATCCTCAAAATCACCTCTCATTCTTAACCATTTTTTCATTGGAGATCTAAGTCTTTTATTCTATGATCTCTAGATTTATTTTACACACTCGGTCTCCAAGTAAACTTCAAGTTCTCTCTCTAAAATTCACGTGAAGTGCTATAACTTTACTAGACATAGATGTTAATTTCTAGATGATCCGTCTACAAGAGGGAATTCTAACAACCCTTTTAGTTATTTCGTTCTCTATTTCTATTTAAGAGAGTCATTAGGTAAAGACTTTGGTTTCCACCTAGCTAAAGCTAAATTTCGATGTCTCTAGTAAACTAAAGACATCTTAATGGCTATTTTGCTTCAATCTACCCTATCAAAACGACAAATTGAAGATTTAGTTACGATTAGAAAAATCTAACGTTCACACTCGATATAATTTATAGTGCACAAAAGTTAGTTTTTGCCTAATAATGTGTTCTCATGTATCTTGGAATTAAACTTAAGCCTCGTAAGTTGGTGGGTAGGACTAGGTTTGCGCATTGGTTCAAAATCGGACTGAAACAAACCAATTCTTTGAAATTTTTTTGAAAAAATTCATTTTTAAAAGTTTTGAAAAATAAAATAAAATATGTGAAATTGAAGCTAAATCATTTATAAATAATGTATAAAGTTGGTTCTAAAGTATTCACATAATAAAAGAAATAAAATAAAATGGCAAATTCGATCTGCATTCAAACCAAACTCACATTCGACCAGACCGAC
Source organism: Pelargonium cotyledonis (assembly GCA_036897625.1). Classification (NCBI taxonomy): domain Eukaryota; kingdom Viridiplantae; phylum Streptophyta; class Magnoliopsida; order Geraniales; family Geraniaceae; genus Pelargonium; species Pelargonium cotyledonis. The sequence continues at coordinate 20,095 of JAYMTA010000124.1, forward strand.
AATTTTTACAATAGACTCGATCCACAGTTCAGTTTTGTCTATTTAAATTAAAAAATTGGGTTCGCTCTATTTGATAAACACTACTAATGGTGGATGCGATGACCTCTTTAGCATGATTCAAAATTTGATATGTTCGATAAGGAGCACCAAAAAATTCAAGTTTTAGTCTACATGTGTTGGTTATTACTTATTGCTTATGATTCAAAAATCAGAGTTTAAATCCAAGAAATTGGTTGAAAATTTTGAAAACTTACCCATCCTCTAAAAAAAAAAGCTCCAAGTAATTAATATTTAAACAGAAAAGAATATTGGGTGCTGAGCACTGACCGTGACTGAGCTATGGCCTGCAATTAAATGCCAAAACTATGTCGGGTTGGGTCAAGAGGACTCAGTTGAGTCTTGAAAACTGCAGCAATTTTGAACTCAAAATCATACTTAATTAACTTATTAATATCAAATTTAATCTCTTAACCATATGCTCTGCATGCACTACTTGTCAGAAGCTCAGTGCAGAGTCCATTCTATTCCATTTTATAATAATTAACTAATCACTCCGTCCCAAAATCAGTGTCCTGTTTCTATTTTTAGGTTATTATATTATTGTTTTTCCCATGTTACCCTTATCACTTATGCACATGAGCAAATATGCACTTGAGGTGTAGATGAGAAAGTGAGGGTTATATTAGAAACACACTAAATTATCTTATAATCCTTAATTTTTTGCAAAAATTAGAAACAAGACACTCATTTTGGGACGGAGGGAGTATATTAAATTAACATACGTGCCAGTAATCATATAATGCAGGAGCGATGATCTAATTTAAAAATGTATAAATGCTACAGAGACCCCCAATCTATGAGAAACTCACTCCACAGGTCCCCAGACAAATATTTGAGCTCCAACAGTACCCAGACTTCATACTATTTGGTCACGTGGGTCCATCCGTTAAATTAAGTTAACAGAACCGTTAAGTTAAGTTAACGGAACCGTTAACTTTGCTGATGTGGCATTTTGCATTATTTTAATATTAATTTAAAAAAGAGAAAAATACTCCACAGCCCCCCCAGCTTTCAAAAACTCACTCCATAGGTTCCCAGACCAATATTTGAGCTCCAACAGTACCCAGACTTCATATTATTTGGTCACGTGGGTCTATCCGTTAAGTTAAGTTAACGGAATCGTTACTTTCGCTGACGTGGCATTGATGTGGCATTTTGCATTATTTTAATATTAATTTTAAAAATTAAATGACACATGTCGCGTTCTTATTGGTTCAATTTTAATTAAATATGAAGGGTAATTTTGTCAATGTACACTGACGTGATGAGTTGGAAGTACTTCTTCCTCGATCAGCACCGACGTCGACCAGATTTCGCTGCTCCATCGTTGACCACATCAGATCTCGAGCAAGGTGTGCCAATAGCAACGACGGAGATTGGCTCAGGCGATGGAACGGTAGTGGCCTCCACATCAGTCTCTGTAGCATTTATACCATTTAAAAACTCAATTCAAATAAATACAAGTAACAGTGCAATTTTTTTTGGTAGAAAATAATGCAATATTTCACAGGACATTAACTTATTATTATAGAATGGACCATATTTTCTATAGAACCAACACTCGAATTTCATGCAGCAGGCTCCTTTGGTGAGGTCCCCTTTTTAGGGTTTTAGGCGACGGTTATTGCTGGGTATTGCCGTGCGGCGGCAGATTTTAGGTTGAGTTTTTTCGAGAGGCGGAGGCCTCAGGTAGTCGTAGCAGCGATATTTTGGGAGTGAGGTGGGAGGAGTGCGGGGTTGTTTGAGATCTGGAGTGTGGGTTCTGTCGAGGTGGGGTTTTCGGGTAAGGCGGAAACTGTGCGGGGAAAGGAAGCGGACGACATCGAGAGTCCAGCGTAGGAAGGAGAAGGCGGCACGGAGGGTTTGTCGGGGGAGAAGGGTTCTGGTACGGTCAGGGGTTGCTCTTTTTCGGAGCAGTTCTGTCTAGGTCAATTGGAGGTACCGCCTTGGTGGGCGTTTTGTCGAAGTTTGCTCTGATCAAACCGATCGGTTGGAGGAGGAGAGGACAGTGAAGGCAGTGGCGGTGGTGATTCGGGCAGCAGGGGTTAGGAGGGTTTCCTTTGGGAGCAGGTGGTGATTAGGGGCAGGAGGCTATGAGGATGCTGGTATGGAATTGTAGGGGTGTGGGGAACGCGCGTACGCAGGCATCCGTAGAGGGTGGATGCGGGATTGGCGGTTGGTTAGAGGACGAGTTGGCTTCGGCAACTTTGCCGGGGCCGAGAGGCTAGGGGGGTGGTCGGTATTGACGTCGCAGGGTCTGGATCATTGTGCGGCGTTGATCGTTGGTTCGGGAATGGTCCGGTTTGCTTCGAGGTCTTGTCGGGGATAGGCTATGCTGAGGCCCCGTCTTCAATCGAGGGGGTTTTAGTCTTGAAGGATTCTAGGGTTAATAGGGCACTTTAAGGAGAAGTTTTATTTAGTTTTGGCTTTAGGTTGTTAGGATTTAGATTTCCCTTTGGTCGTTCCGTTATTTCCGATTTGCTTACTTCTCTTTATCACCCTATTGTACTTATCTTTCCATGGAATAATATATATTTATTTCCGCTCATAAATACAAGTAACAACTTGCTCTTCACCATTCAAATAACTGATAAGCTCATTTAAATACATGTTTTGTTCTCATGTCTCAAGTTCATACGAACAACGAAAGATAAAAAACACAGAAATTAACAACAGCCGGTATTAGCAAAGTCTAATCTAATCCACTTAACACCCATAATTTCATCGCGGACCACGTCATGTAATAGAATCATATTATAGAGTTATTAACAAATGTATGTAAAAAACAAAAAACAAATGTATGTAAAAACATATTATAGATTATAGAGTTATTAACAAATATATGAATGTTATGATTCAACATTTATCAAATAAAGATAAGCAAATTATTTAAGACTTAACACTGTCACTGTAGCAATAATCATTATGAGTAATGACAAATTGACAATGAGCTCTGTTACATCTGTTTTTTAGTTACTCTATGTACTCTATGGATTATAGTGCTTGTACGCAGAAAATGTCAGAAAATGTCAAAATACATTATTTAACCTGTTAGGAAGCAAATTAGATCTAAACAAATACAAATTACATTTATAAATCACATGTTTATATGTACATGAATATGTCATTCACTGATATAAAGACATATTTATTAATTCATAATAATAAGATATAATTGTCCCTCGATGACATATAACACTTAATTATTAGCATACTTGGAACAAATAATAAGAATGGTAGAGATTGTTATTTTGGCTAATACATAAAATGTTTGAAAAAATACAAATTTTATGTAAAGAAAAAAAAGAGAGCTAAATACAAGTTTATGAGGAGATCAAATTTCATCAAATCGAATACAGGCTCACTTTAATGAATTTAACCGTTGTATTTTTAAGTGTCATGATCTGATTGATAATTTAGTCCAAAATATTAATTATTTAGTTCACGATCTCCTCTCTCATTCAATATTATAATTTGAAATGTATTATTCAATAGTGTACGTATTAACATTGTGAGTTGTATATTTAAACTTAAAAAGCGAATACTTATAGGAACAAATAAAAGTGAGATCATATCTTACAAAATATTTAGTGGCAAAACAAAGTATAAACCCAAGACAACAAATAATACATATTTAAGGTATTTTGTGGATATAAAATATTACAAATATTAATGTATCGTAATCAAATAAAAAAAGAAAAAAAGAATTTAATTATTTTGAAAGCACATGCGAGGTAACCGTTAAGCGTACAGAGGAGGGAACGCGACTATTCATCTGGTGAAATCGTACGGCTGAAATAAACTAGCCGTTAATTTCAAAAATAGTAGAGAAAGCATGTGCGGACATACATCCGATGTTTCCGTCTCAATCTCGCTATACAGTTCGTCTTATAAAAAAATTATCCTCACCCCTACCACAAGCCTCAACATTGAGTGACTGAGAGCGATAGCGAGAGCGAGAGAGAGAGACTGGGAGATTCGCGATCTCTCTCTTCGTCTTCTTCCATTTGGATTTCGATGAACGAATCATCGTCTTGAAGGAAGAAGGGGCAGTTTCGATTGGGAACTGTAAGTGTTCGATCAAAGTCCGCAAAGGAACTTGACGGGATTTCTTGGTTCTGGAGAGGTGGGTTTTTTTCTGTTTCGGTTTGTTCTTGATGGGATCTTTTCGTTTCTTCTTGATTCGTTTGTTTCCGAATTCAAAACTGTGAATTTGAGTGAGGGGTTATGATGGTGTTGCTTGACATTTCGCATTTCTGTAGTTTGATTTGTTCGCAAATTTGGGGTTAAATTTCCTGAAGCTGTTCCTTGCAGATTGACGAAATGGCTGGATCGGGTGAGAACGATTCGGGTGTGATTGGACCTGCAAATGTTCAAGGTAATTGATTTGGATACGAATTTCACTCTGTATTGAGTTGGTGTGTGTATTGCCAATGGGAATTTGTTAAACCCTAATGCTGGGAAATGGGTTTTTTCTTCGTGAAGGTGGTTTGGGTCCTGTGGGCAGAAAGTTTGCGCCAGGGATTGGGCACAACCGGAGAGCTCTGAGCAATATTGACAGGAATATTATCCGAGATCCTCCACGAGCGGTTAACAAAAGAAGCTTGTCAGAGTAAATTTCTTTAACCCTAATTTCTGCTTCAATGTTGAGAATATAGATGAGCTTAAATATTGTGTCTTTATGCTGCATTCGTTGTATAGAAATGATAGGGTAGGTATTCCGAATTAGTACATTTAGGCTCTCTAGTAACCCCATCAATTTGAATCTTAAAATTCCTGATTCTGCCAGAAGCCATAGATTGATATTTTTATGAAGGATGAATTTTTTTGTCTTTCAATATAGCAAACCTTATTTACTTTTTTTTTCTTCCTTTTATGGCCTTTTTCACTTTAGAAGACAAGAAGCAATCTGTGTTAAGAACCCGCCTATCCCTGTGCATCGACCAATTACTCGGTCAGTTGCTGACATTTTCTTTTGTTCTGTTGATGTTAGTTATGTTTGTCCTTCTGCTGAGTATGAACTAGTGTTTTCTTTATTCCTATTCAGGAAATTTGCTGCTCAGATGGCTAGCAAGCAGCAGGAACATAAACCTGAGGTATTATATATGTAACTGCAATGGGATATTTTATGTGTTGATTATTTGGGTGTGTGAGGGTAGATGTCATTCCTAGAAATTCATGTAACAGGAAACCAAGAAGCTTGTCCCATTGGTACCAAATTCAAGAGATTCAGAAGACTGTAAAATTATAGATGTGGAAGATTATAAGGCATCTGGTGATGATATCCCGATGTATGTGCAACAAGCAGAAGCTTTGATGGAGGAGATTGACCGCATGGTATTTGAATCTCTACATTTAATATGTTAAAAAACATTGTACAACCCCAGAACTTTGAGCTGAGAATAATTTATATTGTGTTTCCTACAGGAGGAGGTTGAAATGGAAGATGTACCTGACGAGCTTGTTGACATAGACAGTTGTGATAAGAAGAATCCATTGGCAGTTGTTGAGTATATTGATGATCTATATAAGTTCTACAGGAAAGCTGAGGTGATTATAATCTCTGCCCAATCTAAGTTAGATATGATAGTACTATTGTTTGATGTGAAACCTATTTGATACAGTAATCTGTTAGAGATGCGTTTAGGGTGAATTTGGGTGACTTCATTTTATCATCAATCTAGTAGATGGATTGATGAAATTACAGTAGGACAGTAGAAGACTTGTAACTATTTAGTTGATGAAATGGCATCTATTTACAAATTGTATGCAGGCTTCTTAGCTAACCAATTTGGTTGATGAAATAACTTCTATTTACAATTTGCAAACTAAGCAAACACATTTAGATAATAATACAGGCTTCTTAGCTAACCATTTGCCACTGTTTTGAATGATTACTTGCAGTGTTCGAGCAGTGTGTCACCAAACTATATGGCACAACAATTTGATATCAATGAGAGGATGAGAGGCCTCCTTATTGACTGGCTCATCGAGGTACAGCCAATCATTGTGTTGGGTAATGTAATCTGAAATCCAACCACTAACAGTTTTTGGTTTTTAATTAACAGGTACACTACAAGTTTGAACTGATGGATGAGACCTTATATCTTACTGTCAATCTCATTGATAGATTCTTAGAGCTTCAACCAGTGGTAAGAAAGAAACTCCAGTTGGTTGGCGTTACAGCCATGCTTCTTGCATGCAAATACGAGGAAGTTTCAGTTCCTGTTGTGGAAGATCTTATTCTGATTTCTGACAAGGCTTACAGTAGAAAAGAAGTTCTTGACATGGTACATCAGTTGTTGCAATTACAATCTTTTTCATTTCTATAGTTAAAAGTTGAATAAGATGATTCATTTATTTACTCGTACGTGCAGGAAAAGTTGATGGTTAATACCCTGCACTTTAATCTGTCTGTTCCCACTCCATACGTGTTTATGAGGAGGTTTTTAAAAGCTGCCCAGTCTAACAAGAAGGTAGTTTGGTAAAACTAGCTCACTGTTCCATGTAAATATTATGTTATTTTTAATAAATTCTGATGGAATCCCGTTCATGATCACAGCTTGAATTGCTGTCATTCTTCATAATAGAGCTCTGCTTGGTTGAGTACGAGATGCTCAAGTTTCCACCTTCCTTGCTAGCTGCTGCAGCAATTTATACTGCTCAATGTGCTCTTAACGGAGCTAAGCAGTGGAGCAAGGCCAGTGAACAACATACTAGTTACTCAGAAGAACAGCTTTTGTAAGTTTCACCATCGTTGTTTGACTGATACATACACAATTGTGGAGATGTTTAGTTTGTAATGATAAGGTTGGTTTCTTGTATGTGTTGTGTAGGGAATGCTCAAAGCTAATGGTTACTTACCATCAGAAAGCAGGGACAGGGAAGCTCACAGGTATATTTAGGAAATACAGTACATCCAAATATGGTAATGCTGCAAATAGCAAGCCAGCAAACTTTCTCTTGGAAGCTACATTTTAGCAAGGAGGTTTCAAGAACAGAAGACTAACCTTAATGTAGTGATTGGATGGGGGAGAGTGACAGGATGGTGTGCATTTGAGAAGCAACAAAAGTGGTTGCCCCCACTGGGAGAAGTGAATATATACATAGTGAGCGATCTGGTGTTCGTTCTTCGAAACCAGCTTTTATTATGTAGAATGTTCTTATTTGATTGAACAGAGGAAATTACTTGAAGCAGCTCCACATTTGAACACCTCTCTTATTGTTGTGTGAATAATGATTAAATAACACCATTCATTTATATTGGATATGTCTTCCCATTCTTCTACTATTAGAGTGCTCTATTCCGATTCTGCTACTATTAGAGTAACATTATTGGCTTCTATAATCCCATTACAGCATTTTAAAAATAAAAACAAAAACTATTTGAATGTATGATGCTGTTCTTTATATATATGAAGCTGTTCTTTTATTTGTTATATATAATAATATTTTTCATTGGACTGTGCCTATGAGCTTCAAAGAGCAAACCTTAAGGTCATTTCTGAGACCATCCGGGGTGGAAAAGCCTTTGAAAGGTCCAATTTTCACGAGCGATCTTTTCTCTATTGGTTATGCATATGAGCTTCAAAAAGCAAACTTCATGTCGATTGCCATGTACAGATTAAACACCTTGAGTTGATTTTTCTCCATTGCTTCTATTTAAGAGTGATACCTGGGGACGTTTTCGAGATATCTTTAGAAGGGAAGAACCTTTGAAAAGTCGATTGCCACTAGCGGGTAAAACACTTTAGTTGACTAGTGTAACGGATTAAACACTTTAGATGACCTGTGTCCCCATCAAATATGTTCTAGCTTTTTTGTCACAAGTGCAAATATAGACAATGTTCCCATCAAATATGTTCTAACCTTTCGTCATAAATGTACACTTTAGATGACTTGTGTTCCCATCAAGTATATTCTAGCTTTTTTGTCACATATGTTCTAGCCTTTTGCATAAATGCAAATATTTTAGTTTCGAGACATGTTAGTATTGATGCCTTTTGTCATGAGTGTAAACCAATTGCCATATTATGGAAGAACCTTCTGAAGGTTGATTGCCCACCGGTGTTCTAGTTCCGTAAGTGTTTTTGAGCAAAACACAATTGGTATTTTGGAATAACCTTTAGAAGGTTGATTGCCCGTCCCATCAAATGTGTTTTAGTTCCAAGACGTGTTAGTATTGACGCTTTATGAACAAACCCGAATGTTATTTTGGGAGATAATTTAGAAGGTAACAAACCCGAATGTTATTTTGGGAGATAATTTCGAAGGTTGATTTCCTTCTGTCTCAAGAGATTGCCACTTTGAGCAAAGATTCAGATACCTCGGCATATACCCTTTTCCCATATAGGATGATCTTTGCCATTTTTCAAATATCTATGCATATACTCTTTCCCAGAAAATTCTCCAAACCAAATAATAATCCAGAACAGATCATCATATATAAGCCAAACCTAAAATAGATTCCGAAGGAGACTAGTCTCATACTCAAGAGAGGCTAGGAAATTGAAATTCTTGTTCAGTCTTCTGTTGTCTCTTTCCTATTATCATCTTCTTTTAAATCTTCTGACCTTTTAATGGGATCAACACTCTTTTCTACCTCAGAAGCCCTTTCTTTGATCTTAGAACCTGATGATTTAGCTTCAGAAGCTGATGCTTTGGGTTTGGAAACTGGTTTACTGACCTCAGAAGCTGTTTCAATAACCTTAGAAGCTGTTTCCACAATTTTTTCTTGAGCCGCCTTAACCCCTGTTGCTAATGTCTCTGTGACTGGGACACCTATCACCTGACTTTTAACAGATTCTTTGCTCTCTTCACTTTCTTCAACTCTTCGGTAAACCTTAAAAGAAACAATAAAAACAAAGGAATCATTAACCATAATTTATTTGAAGATCTGCAAATTGACATCTTATAGATGAAATAGGGAGCTAGAAACGCGCATCAATGTCTTAGAAAGGGTAATGACAACCAGAAAGAGAGAACGAGAGAGAGACTTGAATGTCTTAGAAATTAACCTCTGTTGCATCTTAGAAAATTCATTGTAATTTGCCCCTCATGAAATACCAAATGATAGTTCGGGTAATGATACTTGTAATTGTCATTTCCCAAACCATTCATAATTTCATCCTCATAAATTACCAAATGTTAGTTCGGGTAATTATTTTTATTTTTATTTTTATTTTTATCAGCAACGGGACATCATACTCGAAATAACAATGTTTCTCATTTCCCAAACCATTCATAATTTCATCCTCATAAATTACCAAATGTTAGTTCGGGTAATTATTATTATTTTTATAAGCAACGGGACATCATACTCGAAGTAACAATGTTTCTCACTCTCCAAAGGAAGAGTCACCCTAAACTCCACCCCATACCGTCGACAAGGAGGTTCGAACTCGAGACCTCAGAGTGAATCCAAAGTGTTTTAACCACTTGGCCCAACATTTTTTGGTTACTCACTCCTTATTGTCATATACTAAACCGTTTGAAAAAGAAAGGCCTTAAGGCTTTGTAGTTGCTCTGTTTGTTCTCAACCAATGCATGACAATCAGAGAGAGAGAAGAAAAAGTGAACAAAGCCAGAAAGGACAGATAGAGAGAGATTAGAGTCATACCACACATGTACGTGATGGAGAAAGCACTTTGAATGAGTTGGGACGATTGTTGAAATTAGTTTCTGGAACTCCAGGTATACCTTCTGGGGTTGTGAAATGGTCTACATCATGGCCCACCTGTCAAAATAAAGGACTCTAGATGTCATAAGGTGATGCTTTAATCTCTTTGATTATGTTGCAAATAATAACCACAGAAGGTAGTTTCTATAGCAATATAGTACGGAGTATGCTAAGGGGTAAAAAGTTCAAACAAAGGGATTCTTACTCTGCCATGCCCACCAAAATCCAGAGCATCACTATCCAGCGCAACCCGATACTTTCCTGGCAAGTCGCACCCAATTTTGTACCTGCTTATTCCAAATAATAGGTCACTTATGTTTAATGAAACCTATACAAATTGTCATCATCAGAATGCAAACTCCATTAAACTTGTTGGCACATACTCCATGCTGCTATCTATTGAAAAATTACATTCACATCTTCCCAAACAAAAACATAAGGCATCTTGCATTCATTAAACAATCATACCCATCATATGTATTCTCTGGATGAAAATTGAACACAAAAATCAGATCTCCCCGCTCAAAGACAATAACCTGAAATTCAAAAAAGTTTTGATGTTGGTTAACACCATCAAGCAGATATAATAAGAATTTGAATATTAGAGTTTATCAGCTCTCGTTTTGACAGTTCTTAGTGCTACTAATGGAAATGTCAGTAAAATTGTTTTGTCCAAAAGCCAAGCTCCAGTATGAGTGCAACCAAATATAATAAAAATACGTAATTTTTATTTATCTATTTCATCTAGTTGTACAAAAAAAAATCCTCGTATATTTTTTTAGATGAATTCACACGAATCATTTCTCTGTTCAATCAAGTCTTTCAATCACATTAGAATCTACATTAATTTGAAGTTCTCAAATAAGAATTAAATAGTGAACAGAACTCTAGGTTAAGAAGAAAAGGTTACCATTGAGAAGCATCTGTACCTTATCTTCTTCATTAGTGCTGCTCACTATCTGTTTTGTTGATGCAATAAATGAATATTTTTCATCAAGCAGGTTCATAGCACTGTCAAATGCATTCAAGAACTGAACAAATTTCCCAGCAAATAAGAAAGAGTTATTGTCAGAAGCTACCGACTAGAAGACAAAAACGAAAGACTAATGATGTAAAAAATAATACAAATATTGAGTTCAAATCCTACAAATATGAACACACACTCACATCCACTTCTAAACACTGGGACATGCACAGGTACACACAAACACATGCATATGTATATGTTACCACATGTACAAACACGCACAGCGTGGGAGGAGCAGTGGCACCTATGTTACAATGATCACATGTCATTAGCTAACATGAATGTGCACATAATCGTAAGCTTTCAAATGGACTCTGACCGAGTTAATTTGGGATGTTAAGAAACTATCAATTAAAAGCAAAGATGTCTTATGTGAAATGGTTTATGGCATATCACAACAATAATTGCCTAAGACAAGTAAAGAGTTGGCTTTAAATGAAAGTTCAATAACAACTACTCTATCCATAATAATAGAAAACAACTAAAAATAATAACAAAAGACAACCAACAGAAGTTCTGAAACAAAATTCTTCACCTTGTATCTTAAGTAATCTGTATCAACCAAGTTCCACTGGCGTCTGCATTTATCATAACTCCAGTCATTGCCTTCTCGTGGGAAGTCAATCCACTCAGGATGCCCAAACTAAGAGTCATCACAAAAAGATAATTTCATAAATCATTATACCAATTAATATGCATGGGGAGTCATAAATCAGCACAATTTTATCATTTGACTCTAAAACAAAAATGCATTCACCGTTCTGATAGAAGAAGAGATATTTAGTTTATGAATGTATATCCTTAAATCATAGCCACAAAAATAGAAAAAAAAAAAAAAGTATGGGCTGATCATTCCTGACTGTTTGTCGCCTGCATGTTTTTAATACATCTCTAATAAATGTTAAAAGACGAATTGATGGAAATGGGCTGACCATAACTTAATTATTTCCAAGAGCTCAAACTTTATGAAGTCTCTCCAAATGATTTATTTTTAGAGATAACATCTGTCTGTTGACAGGCACAAGAATGGACTAAAGTTCATACCTCATTTCCCATGAAATTAAGGTACCCCTCACCTCCTAGAGCCATGGTTATAAAATGTATCATCTGCAAGAGATAATGATGATTTGAGAGAGAAATAAACACAAATACACAAAAACATAATTCAGCAGAGAGCAACTGAGTGCTGAATTCTAATAATAATTATGGAACACTACAGTGTATATACTTTATCATACCAATTTTGCACGACCAATTAACCATGCATCTGAGGAAAACGAGAACTACATCTAGAGAAAAGTGAGTGCTGACTCCTAACAATTGTGATGGAATATGGCAGTGTATTCACTTTATCATACCAATTCAGTATAACCAATTAACCATGCATCTGAGGAAAATGAGAACTACGCGCTAGAGGACAAAAACATAAACCAGCTGAGACATAAAAGAAACCACAATCCCCCAAAAGTATTCACAATAATCTGGAATAGAACAAACCTTGTGAAGTGCTATCCCTCGATCAATCACAGGAGAAACATCTGTTAAACAAGACATACCAGAATACATTTCTTTATCCATTAGAAGAAATGCAATAGTCTTGTCACCCACAATGGCCTGCAAAAGAGTAAGAAACCATAACGAATGGCAAGGATCATCAGTCAGTCAGTTAACAAGTAACTTGTAAATTGGAATCACGTATTTTCCAGAAAATGTAACAAATCCTAAATTTCAAAAAATTATTAGCCAAACCATTTCCGAACCTTTATTATTGCTAATGGGACAAATTCAGAACTTAAGAAAAAGTGGGTTTGATATGTATTTACCACCAATAGGAACACCTCATACCTGGTCATGACTCTCGGCATATGCTACACACTTTTCTGTGTATCTTCTGTTTGTTAAGCTCCAAGAAATTTCCTTCATTGACCAATCTTCATCGTTTTTGTTCTTTAGGTAATCAATCCACTTGTCAGGAATAGCCATTGCAAGGCGGTAATCGAAACCAATCCCCCCTTCAGACACAGATCGACAAAGTCCAGGCATACCAGAAACATCCTCTGCAATTACAGTGGCATCTGGTAAGATGCTATGAATTAAACCATTGGCCAGCATCATATAAACAACAGCATCGACATCAGTTGCCTCGCTGAAATACTCATTATACTTCCCTGAGAATGAGAAGTTGATGCCATGGTGCTGATAAAGCATTGAAGTTATTCCATCAAAGCGCAATCCATCAAATTTGAACTCTTCTAGCCACCACCTCAAGTTGGATAGAAGGAAGCGGAGGACTTCCCAATTAGCATAATTGAAAAGTCTGCTATCCCACAGCTTATGGTAGCCTCGCTCTCCGGTGTGAAAGTATGACTCTTGTGAGCTTTGGCCAACATCAAATCCATTGAGCCCATCGGTAACATTGTTACTTGCATGGCTATGAACAACATCCATCAAGACCCTTAGGCCTAAGCTATGTGCTTTATCAATCAGATACTTAAGATCCTCTGGAGTCCCAGATCTACTGCTCACAGCAAAAAAATTTGTGACATGATACCCAAATGATCCATAATAGGAATGTTCCATGACAGCCATCAACTGGACTGTGTTATAATTGTTTTCCTGAATACGAGGCAGAACATTATCAGCAAATTCTCTATATGTGTTGATGCGAGGTTCAGAGCTACTCATACCAACATGAGCTTCATATATCCGTGGGGCCTTAGGCTTCGGTGGACGAGGATACCTAAACTGATACCTGCATTATAAATGAAATAAATGGAATGAGTTTAACATTAACTAAATCCCCTGATTCATTTCAAATGGGTGAACAGAATCACAGATGCCAAGAAGTTCAGTATCTCATATGTGACTTCAACATTGGGATTAAGCTCCTATATAATATGTAATGAGTTTTATACAATTAGCACTACTTGCATTCCCAGTTTAATTTTCCTCATGTTACATACTATGAACTTCTCCACGCTATTAATGTTAAAAAGCAAGTGCTAATGTCATTTCCTTTTACTTTCAGACTGCAAGTTTATAACGAATAGAGCATATTCAAACATACCCTCATTTGAGTCCATTGCGGAATTGGCTTGTCAAATAGTTTTGCTTAACTATTCAAGGAAGATAAACCACTGATCTAATATGGGTTAAACTAAAATAGAAATAAATGACACCTTTCTGATTGTGGGGGGTCCCAATATACTCCATCATATGGTGCTGCAAATCTTGTAGGATCCACAGTGGCATAGTTGATCCACGCAGGTATTCGGTCAACCCAAACTCCATTACCATGCTTGAATCGGAATTTGACTAAGGAATTGTGAGGAATGGCGGGGTTTCCACCAGAATCAGGAATTTTGATACTCCAAACACCAAATTGATTCTTTTCCATCTTGTGGTTGGAACCATTCCATCCGTTGAAGTCCCCAACAATTTGTGCTTCCCTACAGAATAGGAAAAGGTCATTTTTAGTTGAATAATTAACTAAGTCAAGCAAAATAAAAAACGTAAACAACAAACTCACTGAGCAGCAGGGGCCCACTCACGATACACAATGCAATCCTCTTCCCTGTTAAATCCAAATTTCAAATAACCTACAAAGTGAGGAAAAATTAGGACTTTTGTGCTCAGGTAATACTAATTAATCAAGGCAAGAAACCAGATAAGTCAAACAACATGGAAGGGATATCAGGGATCCAGCCAAGGGAACAACTAAGAAAGTAAGACCATAAACATTATGCATGACTTTCATGACTAAGCAAAATTGCACGTCAAACAGATTCCATTCAGGTGATCAAATTAATTTAGGTTGGATTATGTTTCATCACCTTTTTTAATGTGCAATGTTAAGTAATTCCTATATTTTCTTTTTGGCATACAAATGTGAAAACACAAGAGACTAAACCATCACCTAGTGAAAATTCTTCAAGACTCCCTTCATGTTTCTCGATAAGAATTTTCTGATCCACATATCTCTTCACTCTGTATCTGAAATGATCTTTATATTGTTCCAAGCTAGGATCTATATTGAATATACTGATATTTTCAATATCTTGCTCAATGGTTGTCATTGCTGCATTGTGATCTGCCAAGGTAGCAGGTCTACGCTCCACCTAGCCAACATAAAGATCCAGATTGCAATTTAGCAACAATAATAAGCATATAATAGACAAAATATCTAGGGAGGAAAAGTGAAGATAATAATTATTACTCAAAACAAAATCATGGGTGCTGCCCACACATTCATTAAATGAACACTAATTTTCTGAACAAGTCCAGTTGTATGAACCTTGTTCTTCTTCTGATTATCATTAAAGGGTAGTCCAATGGAAAACCATGTCAAGATGTGACAGAGTTAGTCATTCTTGCACCCATCATGGGAATGATGAACTGACGGGCGATAAAAAATAGTTCCACCCTTTGAATCTAAATACACAATCAAACCATATATAGGGGCTTTATTTGATAACAATCAAATAAAATTTGAGGGGTCCAAAAGGACAAATCTTTGTGAGACAACTCATAGGCTCCTAGTCAATGGCTCCATGTTGGCTTGTGAGAACTGCAGACATACCTTACCACACGTTGAGAGCCTGGGTGTCATCAGAAATGTGCAGAGACCAGGTAGCTTTGGGGATCTACTGGATATACCAAATGGGTGTTGTCTGGTAAGATGGTAGTTATACGTTGAAATCTGCCAATAAGTAAAACAAGAAAGTACCATGTTAGAAAAAAGATTTGAGTAACACTGAGGTAATGCTAGATCCAATTGATCAAATAGCATCTTGCATACTATCAGACATTTGAATACAAGATTAATATCTTTACCTGCAATGAACACATTTAGGCTGATATGGAAGTTGTATAGTTATATTTCAGACGAGACGTTGCATAATTCTAAAGCTTACAAAAAAAAGACCGCATAGCTATAAAGGTTCTACATTTTAGCATCAGATGAAAGATCAGGAAGAGGAACGTTTTCAAGCAAATTAAAGTTTCCATGTTAAGGTTCATGCGGCAGAATTCTTGCAATGACAAGTAAAACCATACAACATTCAGATAAGGGAAAAGGCAATTAAGAAACCAGCTGAAGCCCTAAAAAACCATGATAATTTACCACTATTAATGCATCAAATGACAAAGAGAACCCTTTAAACCACTGTTGTGCCATTTTATAGACAGTTGGGCAGACAGTAAACTGAGTACATAAATAGGCTCCCAACCAAATAGGATCTGACCTCTATATAGCTCAATGTTTTCTAGAACTGGGGTGTAATTTCCAGGGTTTTGAAGAGGTTTCCGAATTCTGCATTTTCAAGGGCTTCTCGAAATCAATCACTTCTGAGGAAAATCACCCACAAGTAATCATAATATTGGAATCAATCATACTTTCATTCATTCTCTAATGCAAGTAAAACCAGAAACCAACAGAAAAAAAGGGTCGATCAACAAACTACCTCACATTGAACCAAGTTTAGCTGACAGACAGCAATACTTGAACACAACAGGCTACATCAGCATCCAACACACATATTCAAATTAAATTAACTAAACCCATATGAAGATCATGCACAATAAAGCAACCAATTCAAGCAGAAAAATTCATAATCATAAAACACAATTTGAAACACAAAAAACAAGGTTTGTTTTGTTATATAGATGAAAACAAATTCAAACATTGAAATGATCAAATTACCCTTTTGCATAATCTGTTCGGTGACAAGGACCCAAAACCAGGAGACCAAATGAGAGCACAAGCGCTATCCATCATCTTCTTCGCCAAGCTCACTCCCTCTGAACCTTTTCACTGTGACACACTTCACGTACGTAGAGTTCATTTCCGATTATTTATACATTAATCAGAAAAAAATCTGAATCATTGGCCCTTTGGACCCACAGTTCCGAAAAATCCTTCATTTTGTTAGATGAAATGTGACGATTTGATTGCTTTTGGAAGCAAATATAGAAGCAAAGCATATGCTAGTTCTCCACGTGAAGCCTCCTTGTCCGTCAAATTATGAACGGTAATTAAAGCACCGATTTTTATTTATTTTATTTTAGTCTCGGCTTTACAGTTGTTCCAGTTCCACAGACAGTAAAATCTCCCAATGATCGGACGGCTGCGAGAAGATCACTTTATCTGGCTTGATAGCTTCTTTCGTGCTGATGAAAATGTTTCTCCTGCAGCCGTTCGTTTAAGCAAACGTTGCAGTTGTCCAAATGTCACGATTCTGTCTCGCCACGTCAAGAGTCTCATAGTGAAATGACAAAAATACCCTAATGTCGACTACATACGATCGTTTTACTGAACTGCCCTTGTTTATGTTCAGTAATCGCAAAAGTACCCTCTAATACCGCTCTAAATAAAAATAAAAATATAAACAACTATTTAAATAGTGTAACAGAGGAGCAAGAATCAGCAGAGCGGAACTGGGGTTAACTAGGGTTTTACAGAGATCACAAACTGTACGGAAGCCATGAGCAGGAGCTTGGGGATACCGGTGAAGCTACTGCACGAGGCGTCTGGGCACATCGTCACAGTAGAATTGAAGAGCGGTGAGCTTTATAGAGGCAGCATGATCGAGTGTGAGGACAACTGGAACTGTCAGCTTGAGAACATCACCTACACTGCCAAGGTATGTTTATATTCCTTGTTTTTTCTCCATTTTTATGTTTGAATCCGTGTTCAATCTCAAATTTCGACTTTTTTTAGTTACTTGAAACCCTAGATATGCGTGTATAGTGCGGGTTTCGTATGGATCTGAAATTTTGTTTGATTAGGAATTAGTTGAATTTCGGTGGAAACTATGTTGAGGCCTTTAGTTGGTGGGAATGGATGGAGGAAAGGAAATTGTAATTTTGGATACTATCGCTCATTAATCCTGGAGATGGATGTAAATAGGAATGGCTTTTGACAGTTAAAAATGTCTTTTGAATGCTAGTGTGTACTGTGTTTGAGTTTGAGCCATTGGATTCTCAAAAACTTTGACGAAGATCTTGATTTTTCTTTAAGTGTTCAACTTAGCTGTCTGTTAAAGAATTGTATAGGAGGGGAAGATGTCATAACTTTAAGTATAGCTTATTCCAGCACTTGATTAAATTGAAACAATTTAAGTCAGTTGAAGCTTGTAGAATATTTCTAATATGTGTCAAGATTGAGATGTCTTGAAGGCAAGGGTATTTTGCTATGAATTAAAACTTTGTACAAAAACCATACATTTCTTTATTGAATATGATTTTTTTTTTCTTTTGAATATGGGTGTTTTTAGAAAGAAGTGATTGATACCTATAAAGGAATAAATGATAGCTCTACTCTATTTGAAATGTCTGATGTGTTTCATTGTGTTTATCAAAGTGTTCTAGAGTGTCGGACACAATTCTAATTATTATTTTTAAATAAAAGGCTAAACTTATAAATGATCCTCCCACTATACTCTCATATTGAGTGTGATAGCTCAACTTTTTTTTTTTTTGATAATCATCAATATCCCAACTAATCGATTTCATCATCACTATCCAAACCTCATTTTTTGTCCATTTAAGCTCCCCAAACTATTTTTTTTTTAACTCATTGAAGATGTTTATTTGCTCATATCTTTAATTTGGTTGAAGGTTAAGGCAATGACTTAAGATGATGTCATAAAAAAAAGTCAATTATTAGACTTAAAATCTAAAATGGACAAAAAAATGAGGTTTTAGGCATTGATGATGAAATCGATTAGTCGAGCAACTTACTAAAATAGGGGAGGCCACATAAAAACTAGTATCCGACTCGTATCCTACGAGTATCCGAGTATTATATACATGTTGGATGCGAATGCATCGAGCAACTTGAGGGTGTTGGTGCATCATATCCCTTGTAAACTCCTACACAAGCTTGCCAGGCCTATGGGCTATGGGCCTTTGTTTTCTTCTGCAAAGTGCTTTCTTCTCCTATATCATATGCCATGTCTTTTTGTATTTGTCATGACATGTGTTGTGATCCTTATGATCTGAAGTCCTTGCTCTTGTTTTCAGTCTCATTTGTATAATATAGCTGCCAGCATATTACAGTGGCAGTAAAAAGTGTACAATGTTGAATATTACTAATTAGATGAGTGATTAAGTTTATGTACTTTTCTTCCTGGTTAATAATTATGCCCTGTGTTGTGTTATTTCACAGTATCACATATCATCGCCATTGAGATTTTAATATGCTTGTAATGGATGTATGCACTAGGTAGAGCACTCAGAAATAGGAAATTACACGATGTAATGGTGATGAAGTTGTTTATGATATGATCACGGTGCTGGCATTGTTTATAAGATTGGACTGCTTCTCCAATGTGGAGAAGTTTTTATGAGTGGCATGAGTCTCTTGTATTTCTCATTTGGTGATTGTTCTTGTTTTCCCTTTTCTTTTCAACATTTTTTTCCTCAATTCTGTTTATAGAAAATAATATGAGATCTTTATAAATTTGTGATTTATCAATTGGATGTGAAAGGGACATTCCTGTTTCCAGCTTAAATCTATATATATATATATATATATATA
>JAYMTA010000125.1:0-39354 GCA_036897625.1 Pelargonium cotyledonis
GACACTCATTTTGGGACAAAAAATTTAGACAAACAAGACACTTATTTTGAGACGGAGGGAGTACAAAAAAAAATTATAATGATAAAATGGTATAATTTATATCGATAGGTTTAAATTGTGACCCCACTAAATTTAAAGTCTGGATCCGCCACCAAAAGGGGGTAACCAAAGGTGGTGGAGGTTGAAACCCGGGCAATTAGATAGGCGTTGGAGTGGGTGGCCAAGAGAGAGTGATCCAATTTGGTGGTGGAATCAGACTCAATTATTGTTATTACTCCAATTTAGGCTTACGAGGAGTCCTCATTCTACTTCTATTGAGTTGGATAGCATAATATTTGATTTTATATGTCAGTTTGCAAATTGAGTGACACATGCGCTTACTAAGTTATCAGGATTTTGTGTTAGGTTATGAAGGATGGGCAGAGTTGCGCCATTCTAATTTTATTGTTCTTTTGTTACATTTTGAGATGGATTGATAAGACGTGTTTTGAATTAAAACTCAAATATTACAAACAGGAGCAAAATAATAATAATAATGTAATAATAAAAAAATAAGTGAATTTCTTAATGAAAATATATGAGCAAAAAAAAAAAAAAGGAAGAAAAGAGAAGCCATTGGATGAGATAAACGGTCAAGATCAGTTACAGACCAGAGACCCACCACGTATATGTAAAGAGGACAACGGGCGCTTTTGAGTTTCAAGTTTTCAATTTGATTCTGAGAAAGCCAACAACAACATGTGTACAAAATAAATTCCCAGATGCTTTCTCTGTTTCGCTCCAAAATCAACCGCTGAATCAGATCAACAATTCAGAGAAATTAGAACAATAATTCAACAACAAGCTCAATTGCATTCCATTTCCCCATGTTTGCTGCTTCTATTATTCCCCGCCATCTTCTTCTTCGCCGGTTACGTTTGCGATTCTATTCCGTAGCGTGATTTGAGCGAATTCGAAGCCACCGCGGAGCCAGGTGACTCCTAGGGTTTCCGGAGCAGGAGAAATGAAGGCCATGGAGACCATAGAGGATCTGATTGAAGAAGGCAAGGTCCGGACGGTCTGGTGGGCCTTGTGCATCTTCATGGTCACTTACTTCCTCTCCCGTGAGTTTTCTCGATTTTTCCTTTCGTTTCTGTTACGGACAAACTTCTACTACATTCCATTTCGTTGCGTATCCATTGCTCTGTATTCACGCGATTCAAGAATCAAGACTGGCTTATTTTTTTTGCTTTTTTGTACGTACGACTATTTAGGTTTTGTATATTTGGACGAAATGTTTTGACTGCATTGTGCAATTCTGTATGTTTGAGTTAGCTTGAGGTGATTTAGTGTTGCTTTTTTTCTTGAGAATTAGTGCTCAACATTTTTTTTGCTGCTGCAAATGAAGCTATGCTTTATGCTATCTGGATTCTATTCAATAAGCACTGGACTAGAACTAGATTGAGGAAAGCTTCAGGAGCTATAATTATGTTTACTTGGGGATAGTTGTGCTGGTAGCTGTAAAGGGATATACAACTCATTATTTTTCTTAAACTTTCTTCACTACCTAGTCTAGTGGATTTTGCTGTGCTGTTCTGATAATGCACTTACATGCCCTTCATTAATTATTTGTATTTTAGTTTTATAGATGGTTTATCTTTATTTCCATGTTACCTTATTAAATTGTTCGTTGCAGATACTAGTACATCAATGTGGATGAATCTACCTGTAGCAATTCTTGCTGTCGCCTTCCTACGAATATTGTCTAATGAGGTGGAGTTCCGTTGGAAGGTTAAGCCAACCGGCCGCAAACAAACATATCTTTCCCACTTGGAGAAGAAAATATTGTCTGTCAATGATCCCCGCCTTTCTAGTGCCCCACCCCCGCAAAAGAAGAAGAATAATATTGATTCTCCTGTTGTGGAGTCCGCAATAAATGATTTTATTGGTAAAATATTGAGGGACTTTGTAATAGATTTGTGGTATTCAGAGATTTCACCGGACAAGGAGGCTCCTGAGCTTATACGTTTGATCATCATGGATGCTCTTGATGAAATAGCAGCAAGGATTAAAGATATAAATCTTGTTGACTTGTTAACCAGGTACTTCTTATGCTTATTCATTTTCAAGGAAAAGTTTTGAATCTTCACGAGGCATTCTGCATTTTAAAAAAGGAGCTCCCTCTTATAATTATACCACATAATATCAAGGCATGATGGATCAAGAGGATAATGCGCTTTGGATTCCCTTTGAGGTCTCAGGTTCGAGCCTCCTTGCCGACGGTATGGGGTGGGATTTATGGATTTAAGGGGAGAGCTAACAACTAACCGGGTCTCGCCTCCTCTAGGGGGTTAGAAACACAGGCCTTTACGGGCTTGTTGTACCGTTGCTCATAAAAGTAAAAAATAAAAAAAATAATAATACCACATAATGACTTTATGATGTCTCTCAGGGATATAATCGACTTAGTAGGAGATCACTTGGATCTTTTCAGAAGAAACCAAGCAGCAATTGGTGCTGATGTTATGCGAACTTTATCTACTGAGCAAAGGGATGAAAGGTTGAAACACCATCTTATGGCTTCCAAGGAGCTTCACCCTGCATTGTTATCTCCTGAGAGTGAGTACAAGGTGTGAGTGGAGTGTTCTGATGAACAATTGCTTAACTTTTGCTTTCAACAGTCTCTTCCAGTTCTCTGATTGCTCTCTATTCTCATAGGTACTTCAACGGCTCATAGGTGGTATTTTAGCAGTGGTGCTACGACCACGTGAAGCTCAATGTCCCATTGTTCGAACCATTGCTCGGGAGATTGTAACTTGCTTGGTAGTGCAACCTATTCTGGATTTCGCTAGTCCTATGTAAGTTCTTCAATGATTAACTTGTTTTCTTGTTCAGAATTTTACTGTACAAATATGTTTCTCTATATATTATTTGTCTCTAAAGCTTTCTGTTTTGTATTGTGTTTGGAGTGTTAAATTGTTTGCATGAAGAAAGAAAATCCTTCTATTGATTTTTTAGCTCTTAGCTTATAAATCTGTTGGAGAACGAAGACAATTTTCATTTTCGATATTCAGTTCAGGAGGAAACTAGATGTGAAATTAGTTGAGATACACTATTCACAGATCAAAATTATGTGCTGAATATGTTATGATCAGCAGAAAAGTGAAAAAAGTTATGTTTTTTTAAAAGTTTATATTTTATAACTAATCTGGTCTTATGAGAGTTACATAGTGATCAAAGGAGATGAGATGTGAATTCAAATTCTTTGGCGGGTAGTTTTAGGGGAAATTCACTGAAGTTGATGTTCATGCTGACTTTGTTAAAGGTGCTAGAGGAGTACATGTTTGGTTATAATTTCAGTTTTTTATTTATTATTAATTTTCTGTATAGAAATATGTTTATATGACAAAGATAAAGAACTGGTTTTACATGTTTTTCTTCCAAGTACCAATAATGGTTGAAGAGGGTGTGATATCAATGCCCCCATAATGACAATAAAAGTAGATCAAAAACATCATAATTAATGGCATTGTATGATTGTTATCAATCTTGTCTGCGCTTGCCCTCACGAACACGGGTGTTTGACCACCACACATTTCGCATATGGGAACAAATGAACACCGGGAAGTTAAATAAGTAGATTAGAGTCAAATAACAGGTAAAAACATTAAATTGAGGTAACCCATTTCATGACCATTCTCAATAACTTACCCTCTTTCCAGCTTTTGCAATGAATTCTTTATTTCTTCATTTAAAGAAAACACGATTTTTTTTAATCTGACCGGGCAATATTTTTCTATTATTTCCAACTGAAAATTTAGGCTTCATAGATATAATATATACTCTCTTCGTCCCAAAATGAGTGTTCCCTTTCTATATTGGCCAGGAATGACCAACAATATCCCTAAGATAATTAGTTGCAATCTTTTTAGTTTAATCAACAAGTACACATGGGGGTATAAGGGAGAAATTGTAACCCTAATTAACTCATCTTTAATCTTCACAAAATTGGTTAGTGGACACTCATTTTAGGATGGAGGGAGTAATACCTAAGTAATAATGGAGTCTCCAATCTTGGGCCTCATACCCTCTATCATGTATTGGAGCTTCCTGAAGCAATCTCATTTGTATCAAGGCTTTTGTTTTTCTGTTCACATGTACTTCTTCTCTGGCTCCCGACTTGGGATTCCGAGTTTTTATAATAATTATTATTTTAGCCAATAAAAAAAATAATAATAATGGAAAAAAGAAGAGAACTTTAATGAGCAAACAAATAGAACTTCTTAGACGAGCTTCTAAAAAACTTAAAGAGATACTGAAAGTAATAGAATTAAGGGTCATTTGTATAGAAAGCAAAAGGATACGTGTGATATCTGTCAACAGAAATATAGTACACAAGCTCTTTATATATTTGCTCCCTTCCCAGATCCTCTGATGATGCTGATCTCTCTGTTCCCAGGTTTATCAATGAGATGATTGAATGTGTTTTCATTGCCCTCAAAGAGTATGCCTCCACGTTAATTAAAGGTGATAAATCAACTAAAGCAGTGGGTCATCCCCGTGATCAGTCTGTTGAAAATTGTTGTGCCCTTGCAATGAAACATTCCAACTCAACTAACCTAAGAAACAGTATGGCGTTGGCTAAAGTTGATGATAAGATAGCTATGAACTCTAATGCTTCTGATGATGAACCTTTGCAAACACGGCCTGCTGATTGGGCACGAGTCCTGGAGGCTGCAACTCAAAGAAGAACTGAAGTTCTCACTCCTGAAAATCTAGAGAATATGTGGACAAAAGGTAGAAATTACAAAAAGAAAGAGCACAAGAATCTTAAAGGTGTTCAAGAATCAATTGCAAAGGGTTCTGATATAAATACCACAAGCAATTTAGGGAAGGAATTGGTAATCAACAACCTTTCTACTTCTAACGGAGCAGAAGATGTAGCTATTGTGCGGTTAACACCTGGCTTGAGTCCCAGTGCTCAATTGGATGATACTGAAAGACAGTTTGTTCATGATGTCAAGAAGGAATTTTCAAATGAGGGAAAGTATCTTGTTGATGATTTGGTTGATGACAGTACTGTTAGTGCTGAAGGTAAGAATCAGCTTAAGAGATCCAATAGCAGTTCTGCTTTGCGAGCCCAAGCAGGTGCAGAACAAGTATTTACTGGAGATGGTGGGGGCCCTATTATCTCAGAGTTCTATGGCCCATATTTTGCCAAGCCTAGTGAAGAGAATAAAGCAAAAAGTGTCATGGATACAATACTACGTAGTGAGGGACCTAATGCTCCCAAGCTTAGGTGCCGGGTGAGCAATCTTTTGCTTAGAATCTCCTAGGGTGTGTAGATCTGAGAATTGAACTGCTATACTAGAATTGAAGGGATATTCCAGGGTTTAACCTTTGCAGCTCCTCTAGCTTTGTTTTCCATGATTTTGCTTTATTTTTATGCGATTTCACTCATGACTGCAGGTGGTGGGAGCATACTTTGAAAAACTTGGATCAAAATCTTTTGCAGTTTATTCAATTGCAGTGACAGATGCAGAAAAGAAAACTTGGTTTGTTAAGAGAAGGTATTTTGCTCTATCAGTAATGTCAAAACAGTATAAACTTATTAGGTTGTATGTTCAGTGTTCACTTATTTCTGTGTCCTCTTATCTTGTTAATTTAACTTGGGTTAAGGTATTTATTGCAAAACTGTTCTATGGGTCTAACCTTTTTTTTTTTGTGTTTTTTTGCCTTTAGATACAGGAATTTTGAGCGATTGCATCGGCAACTTAAAGACATTCCAAATTATACATTACATTTACCTCCCAAAAGGATATTTTCATCTAGCACCGAGGATTCATTTGTTCATCAACGTTGCATTCAGCTTGACAAATATCTGCAAGTATTACCCCATCTCCACACTGGATTATGTAGTGTAATGTTAATCATTTTCTGAGCTGCTTATATTCATGTTTGTTTCTCCAGGATCTCTTGTCAATAGCTAATGTCGCTGAGCAACATGAAGTATGGGATTTTCTAAGTGTTTCCTCAAAGGTTTGTATTTTCTTGACTATTGGTATTTTGATCTAGATAAACAGTCCGACATATTTTTGACCTTTTCCCATTGTTTGCTGTTCTTGTTGAAAGCTGAATAAATAAATAAAATATCTTCAGTAACTTTTATTTTTCTCTTATGAAGAACTATTCTTTTGGAAGATCTTCTTCAGTCATGAAAACCTTAGCAGGTATGTGGTTAAAATTTTTGATTGGTTTCTTATCTTACCTACAATATTTGTTTTTTCTTAAGATTTACCCTTGGAATTGATTTCCGACATTTTACATGTTTGTTCAAATAAATACTCAAAAGTTTTTTCTTGTTATTTGTTCAATTTTACAAATTTTGCATAGGGCTCTCATAGTGAGTCTCTTGCATCTCGAGGGATGCAGAGGTTGGCGTTGAAATATACTCGCATAGCTCTTTCCTATTGTTTCAATTAGGAAATGTTTTGCTCGTCATGAATATTTCATGCAACTATGTCCTCATTTTTTCTGTATTGTATTGTATCAATGTGTCTGCCTTTGCATATGACTTGTTGCTTGACTATCTCTCTCTCTCTCTCTCTCTCTCTCTCTCTGTGGGTTCTGGTGAAGAAAATTTTCCATAAAATTACCAGGTAGAGTATATACTGTGGACTGTGATGATGATCTACTGTGGATTTAACTTCTAAGATGCTATTAGCAGAACAGTGTCCTTAAGGTAGCAATTCTAGTTCCCACCACACACTTGAGAAGGAGCTTAACACTGACATTGCTTTTCTCATCTTAGCTCCAAAAATACTTAATTATTTATTGAAAGTACACCATACTACATGCTGTTGTAGTCTTGTAGAAGGGGTATATGTCAGAAAAACTTAACATATTTGAAGCAAAATTACTGGGGAAAATAAGTGGAATTTTTTTCCTTTTTTTTTTGTCGTTGACAAGTCATGATTTTAATAGTCTGCCATTTGAGTAATTTTTTATTTTATTTTATTTTTGTTTATTTTGAAGTTATCAACTCTTTTCTGATTGCATTTTCTCACAAGTCTCTCTTTCTTTATATATGGATGAAATAGTCAATGTAGATGATGCTGTGGATGATATTGTACGCCAATTCAAGGGTGTTTCGGGTGGCTTAATGCGTAAAGTTTCAGGTTCAGCATCCTCCCCTAGAGAAGTCTCTTCTTTAGTGCTTAGCAAGAACTTGTCATGGAATGCTTCAGATGAGATAAATATGTACATGTCAAGGCAAAATACAGCAGGATCAGGGAATAGCCTTTCTGATAATGAGGAAGGTGAAAAAGATGAAAGTCATTACCATGAAAAAGTTCAAGATAAAGAACAAACTAATGGGTGGCACTCAGACAATGAATTAAATTCAAGGGATTTTCCTCCTAGGATACTCAAATTCGAGAAACTATCTAGGAGCTTAGAACCTGAGAGAACTGAGGAGGCAAAATCTAGACAGTCCAGTCAAGGTGGGTTTTCTTCAAGTACGTCCCAAGTACCGTCTGACTATTTGGAGGATCCACTTGGAATGCCACCTGAGGTATCCAGCATTTAGCTGAGCTCATTTAATTTTATGCACCACCTTTAACTTAGAAAATATTTGATGTATACTTAAATAACTTCTATGTAGCAAAGTACTTTTTTGTTTGTGCTAATTTTTTAGCTGGGTGGTGACTAAGTTCTGACGTAATTAAAACGGTGGAATATGATTTTCCACATAAAAGTGCTCTTAAAATGCACATTATTTCAATGTGGGATACTGCAACACTCCAACTCACGTGCAAGTCGGACAACAAAGTTGGCCATGTATGGGGACCTAGATTAATGAAAGGCAACATAAATGGGTCACTATGTTCAAACCAAACCAGTTCTAATACCATGTATAATTTTAGTCCAACCAAAAGTTTAAGTTGTCAAGTGGAGGGTCCAACTTGTATATCAAGTCTCAAACTTTACATTCTTTGAACCTGAGATACTTTAACACAAGTCCTAGGATTTAATAGGATGTTGAATTTGACAATCGAAATCTCATGCTTTAGTATTTTAATTGTTAAACGTGGGCCTGTAGTTTTGTTTGCTTTCCTATTCTCGATCTGCACACATTCTGTTAGTGTATAATTTTTTTCTGATGTTTACGGTTCACGTTCTTGCAGTGGACTCCACCTAATGTAAGCGTACCCCTGTTGAATCTAGTTGATAAGATATTTCTGCTAAACAGAAGAGGCTGGCTAAGGTTAGTTCTTTTTATTTGTTGTGGACTTGACAAGGAGAACTAGTATTTTCCTTTTACTGACTTGTTTCTATTACTTTCATTATTACTTATCTTGTATGCTAAGTGAGTTCTTTTCACCTGTTTATTTGTTTCCTAGTTGATCAGATCATAGTACGTAAAGTAGTCAGTGCAAGTTTACTATTGGAAATTGATTATGGTTTAGGATATAGTACTTTTTTGTTTTGAGAAAGTAATGTAGGACAGTAGGAGCAAAACTGTTATTATAAAAATATGTCATGTGCAAGACATGTGATGAAAGAGAATTTCAATTAGTTTCAATTGACAGCGGGTTGTATAAAGTTGAGGGTGATCATGAGTTGGGAAAAAATGTTTAGGTTGTCAAAATTCTCATAGTACATAGTAGCCATATGCAATTTCCCCTTGTTGGAATATAGGAAGGTTATCTCTATTGGTTATTTGACTCTATGGAAAAATGCTATGTTATAACAAAAGATTTGTGAAGTCCTCGTCAAACGGTACAATTTCGGATGTGTTGTATGATTGGTCATTTATTGACATTCTCATATCCTCTTAGCCTTTACATTTAATTTGCGAACCTAATTGAAAGGAATTTCAACAGCAAAAAGTATATAAATGGTTCCCTTTGAACCAGTCCCATACTACTTTCTTTTGTGATTACAGTCTTGTTTTCTCCTGTTTGCAACATGCCTCTATGTATAGCATCTCTATATTGCGGGGATCTTTTAGGCACCTGGAGATGTATTGTTTAAAGATTTTTGTCTCTTTTCCCTCAGGATTAGTAAAAACTTTTTGTTCCCAGAATTTTGCTGTTCTACTTGTACGAACTATAATATAAGTTGTGGGTTTGTCTTCTCCTCCCTCTGAGCCGTGCATTCAGTTCTCTGATCCTCAGGACCAATGAAATTCAATGGAAACTAATGGCATGCAGTCTCTAATACCTTTAATTCTGTTGATGCAGAAGACAGGTCTTTTGGATATCAAAGCAGATATTACAGTTAATTATGGAAGATGCTATTGATGACTTTCTAATGAGGCAGATTCATTGGCTCAGGAGGGAGGACATTATCGCTAAAGGGATTCAGTGGCTTCAAGATGTAAGCAGTGAACAATTATAATCATCATTTCGTATTAAATTGTTCTTTACCAATGTAGTATCACTAGCTAAACATGTGGTTAACAGTACTTCATACAGAATGTTGCATTATTGTAGAAGCCAAATTATTTGAAATAACTACTACATATTAGTAGTGGTGGTGAATTTGGTGTTTGTTCAAGACTCAAGAGTTCCACTGTGTGGGATTATGGCTTGTTTGCAGATTGGATAAGATTTTAATCGGTGTGTGAATTTTGGTCAAAGTTGATCGATCTCTTTCCTGGTTTAAATCAGGAAAAAGGCTTAGTTTGTGCTGTTTTCATAACACTTTCGGTTAGAAAGGCTCGATTTGTAGCCCTCTATGCTAGAACCCTTGGAGTATCTGTATATTTGTTAGAAATGAGGCCTGTAGAATAGCAACATTGTTGAAGAAATTTTTACAAATGAGGTCCATATAAAATCCTAGCATAGCAACCTGAGGCTTTTGATAATGGTATATTTTAGTTATTGAAGAAATCCAAAGGGAATTATTAATTCTTCATTCATTATTCAGTTGGGAAGAGTACATGGAACCTATAGGAAAGGAGAACCTTACTTTATCTCAATAAATCAAGGAGAGTCCCTTATTTTTGTAAGCTTTAACATCTAGTAAAATCCTGGCCTTATTACAAAATATTAGATCCACTAATTTAGCTTGTTAAACTTGACTCCAACCCAAAAGCTTAAGTTGATAGATGCAGGGCCCAACTTGTATATCAAATGCTCACATTCTTTCAGAGTGGAATACATTAACACTATTATCCTTAAAACACTGACAGTTTTAACTCATGAAAAATGAATTATGCAAGCATCTCATGCTTACTACAGTCGGATGTATTTCATAAACCCTTCCCATGCTGTTTCTTTTGGTTGTATTTCATGAAAATTATAAAGGGCCTTATCCTTGTTTTAAGGCTTATTCAACGTGCAACGCAGAGTTTCATGGAATGTGAATACATTTCAAAAGATTAACAACTTTTAGTAATGCTTCAGCTAAAGCAAATTTGTACTGAGGAGTTTCCAAGAAGCTAGAAACATCTGTAGGCAATACTGATCTTACTACCTTGTATAAGTATCCCTGTCAAGCTGCTACGTGTTATTTATTGAGGAGGGTTTGCTCAAGATGACTTAATGTGAAAATATGTAAGTGAGAAGAATTGCCCGAAAATGTCAATATTCTCTGAACTGAAATTTGGAATGAGGCTAATTATCAATGTCATGGGGGAAGGGTAGAAGCATCAGAACTATGAATTTCAGTATTGATATTTTGATTTAGTTTGCTCTGGTTAAGGGTTAATTTAGACTGGTTGGACTAAAGGTTTGATATAAAATTCCTTGGATGCTCCTTTATGATCAAGTTTGTGAGAATGATACCTTGGACAAGCGC
Organism: Pelargonium cotyledonis; assembly: GCA_036897625.1. Lineage (NCBI taxonomy): Eukaryota > Viridiplantae > Streptophyta > Magnoliopsida > Geraniales > Geraniaceae > Pelargonium > Pelargonium cotyledonis. The sequence goes on from JAYMTA010000125.1 coordinate 10,786, forward strand.
AAGCACGTAGAACATAGTTACTCTATTTATTGAGTGGCAGTGTTTAATTTTCATGTAAATTTGTAGATCTAGGAAAATATGATCCTTTATTCCTTTCAAACATGCAACTGCATTCTTGTTATTGATAAAACTGTATACCTGAATTTTATCAATCCCTTTACCTTCATATTACATTAATGTTAAATTTTATGATGCGTTCCTTGGAGCATGCAGTTGGATGGTGCTTGCAATTTTCTTCACTATAGTTTGTAAAATATGCTTTGTATTGAATTTTATTCGTATCGTGATATAGAATTTGATTCAATCTTCCTTCACAATAAAGCTCTTTATGTTGCTAATTGAGAGGAAATTTAGATTTAGGAAGGAAAAATTCTTCTAATTTTGGATCTCTTTCAGATTCTCTGGCCAGGTGGCACATTCTTCCTAAAATTAAGGAATACTCAGAGTTCAGTAGATGATACCCATTCCAGTCAGATGCCTTTTCAATTCACAGGTCAATTAGGAGGTGTTAAAGTCCCTAAGCCTAGGTCTTTTGAGCAAGAGTTTGAGGCCACTCGAAGAGCAAATGCCGTCAAGAAAATACTCTTTGGTAAGTCATTTCATTTCAAGTGATCAGTAAAAAATTTTTAGATTGCTTTTCAATGAGATTATGTTTTTCCTTAGTTTTGGAATTATAGTAAACATTTTGTTGAGATTTTTGATAGTTCCTTTGTATGGTTTCCTCAGTCTGCTTGGCTATGAAGCCTTTCTATCTTATCATATCTTCTCCCCACCAAATTTTATTTTTTACATGTACGTTGTCAAACAATTTTTTTTTTACTGTGTTTTGCCTTAATTGATCTAAATGTCATTTTCAGCAGAAGTGGTTGGTGCGTTGTTTAGAATTTGCAGTACAAATTTTGTTTTGGTGTCTCTGTAGGAACCTATCATATGATGGTTTGAACTACAGGTTTAAAATTTTGGGCTATGCAGGCATTCTGTTAGTATATATTGATTAGGCACTTATGACTGTACTGCTTGCACACGTGCCTAGCCAATTTGCTTTTAGCATTTGCTTGACATTCACAGGCAAGTAACTAACATGCAGACGTGCCAATTTCTTGAGATTTTCCAGTAATGTGCTTGGAATATCAAGACTCCCTGTTTCACACCTTTTTCAAACAAGAGACATCTACTGTTCACTTTTGGTTTTTAAAATATCAATAAAATGAAAAAGCATAGTCTAAATTTTCCCATGAGCGGTACTTTAATGAGAACAACCATGTCACCACCACCAAGTCATTTTCTAAACAAAGTTGGTGCTGTCTACATGAATCCATTAGCAATATTTGAAGATCTTCCACTCATGTTTTCCTCCTCTACGTCCATCCTATCTTGTGGTATGTCCTTCATTTGGATAATGTATAAATGATATATTGTCTTACTAGCCCCTCTATCCTAAAATGAGTTTTCACTTTTTTATTTTTGCAAAATCTAAGGATAAGTTAGGGTTGCACACTTACTCTTGCAACAAACTCAAGGTGTTCTAACTAACTAATCTTATGGATATTGTTGGTAATTTATGCATAACTAACCTAACCGAAATAAGAAAGTGGACACTCATTTTCGGATAGAGGGAGTATTTTTATGTGCTAAGGTTTCATTCTACTCCTTTGAGTTTCTCCTAACTGAATTATCCCTCCCTTCCTCCCTAATTTGAGCTTAGTCACAAAGAAAGAAGAAATAAAACTAACAAGTCTGCAGAAAGGAGACAATAGTGTCATCTTGGTGCTCAACTTAGTTGCGTCACTTTTTCTATAATTTTCTTAATTATTAATTAAGTTGTTCTTTGAAATCACTTGAAGATGAAAATGAGCTAAGTGAGTAATTTTATAACTTTTTTCTTTCTTTTGTCAGATGAAGTTCCGTCTGCGTTAGTCAGCTTGATTGGCCAGAAGCAGTATAGGCGATGCGCAAGAGACATGTATTATTTCCTTCAGGTTAATCTTGTAAACCCTTGTTTGAATTCTTCATTCAAGTGTTTGGCTTTTCAAATTATTTTGAAGCATGTAGCTAAACTAACATGTTTACGCATCACTCCAGTCAACGATCTGCATTAAGCAACTTACGTATGCGACTCTAGAACTGCTACTTGTGTCAGTTTTTCCTGAACTGCGAGAGCTTGTGGTGGATATTCATGAGAAGATGCCTGTTCCACAGCCTTGACATAGTCCCTCGTTTGTTTGAACCATTTCCTTCTAACAGTGGCCGATTACCTTCTCCCCAGTATGACAGCTCAAAATGTGAAGTTCCTGTGAGTATTTTGGCAGATTCCTGGGTTTTTTACTCATGGTTGGCAGTCGGCTTTTATGGTTTTGGTTGTAGATCTGAAAAAAACGTGCAGCATGGTTGGTGAAATATATTTGTATCCTCGTTGCATCTCAACTGTAAAAATGACGGACAAATATAGCGTAGAGCGTGTAAATAGAACTCATCTTCTGTGCATACCAATACCTCCTTGAACAGGGATTTTGTATTTTTTGACTCTCAAAGACAAGATCAATGCTATTCTTTCTGCATCCATTATTTGTGATGCCATTGAAGTTCTACTTCTTGCTACTATACCATAGCTATATATTCAAATCATTCATGCTTGAAAAGTGTAAGACAATCAAATTTCAAGAATATTACACATTGTAGTTAAAAAGCCCTCTTTTTCTTTTTAAGGATCTCAGAAATTAGGAGCGAGGAAAAGACTTTCAATACCTTTTTCGTCGTTTTAATTGAAAGAATTTAGAATAGTAGCATATTGACCATAAATGCCTTGTAGGATAAAAACTAACGACGATTATTGCCATGTTTTGTACCTAAACTTTGGTGTGAAACTCAGTTTGGTACAGAGTCTTTTATTTTACCCGAGTACATAAACTTTGATTTTAAATCTTCTCATCCTTTTCCCCATTGCATATATTGAAAGTATTCTTTTTTGCAATATGGACATGGTTTATGCTCAAATTGTTCTTCTGTATATGCTGAACATCAAAATGTTTTAATTCTCATAGCCTTGCAGATCCATCTGAACATCTGATACTTGAACTAACATAGACATATAATAAGTAAACTCCATTCCAAGGAAGTTACATCCATGTCAATTGTGAGATGATCACAGAGAATCAGGAAGCTGGCCAGCTATGGCGTCGCTTACAGTGGAATATAGGTCCGACAGGGAGTTCTCCCGGAGATTCTTGACCTCGTACCACGAGTTTAGCACTTCCAAGTTCCTGTCTGTGCCCGAAAATGCAAGCTGTATGCGCGGGTTGCAGTTCACAATCCCACCGCGCCCTTTGCATTTCGGGCTCTTTACCCCACAGAATTGATTGTCTATGCAAACTTTATTTTTCCCACTGCAATCATCGCATCCGAATTGCTTCCAGTACAAGTTTTCAAGGGTACCCGACCTGAACTCAAGGACCTGTAATGCAAGTTTCGAAACAAGTCCATGAAATCCAATACTATTGCAATAACGAGAAAAGAGAGGAAAATGACATTGATTCTTGGGTTTACCAAAGTGAAACTAGTTATGATATGATTATCATTAGCAACCATTACTGGTGGCGATCTTGCAGCGTACTGTCGTCCAGCAAACGCCACCATATGCCCGCCGGCCTTAACCTGCGAAGCTCATCAACATCAAGAACAACATAATTTGAAGAAAAAGAAGCAAAACTGGACATACCAGATCAAATTCAGTGTTGTTGATGGTGAGGAGGGAGATCTCATCAACATAAGGCCTAAACAGAGCGAGCTGAGCCTTTTTGGCTGGAAGCCCGAGTCGTTTATCGCAAGGCGAGAGCTGAATCTTGTCGAAAAAGAAGGATTCTTTAGCAGAGAAAGCCATACCAATTGTGAAACCATCCCCTTTTTGAATCACAGCGTCCGTGCACGGACTGTAAACAGTATTGGTGTCGTACCCATTTGCAATAATTGTCATTGTCCACGCCATCAACACCAGCATCATCGTCACCAATGAATCCATATTTCAAGTCCTGTATTGTACAAAATAATGTTCTGTGCAAGTGATTGAGCAACAACTACACAAAAGAGAGAGAGAGTGGTGTGGTTTGAGAGATTTCAAGAAACTGAATTGTGCATTGATTGATTGTTGAATCTTTCTATGACAGAAGTGATCATTCTATTTTGTTTCTTGTGACATTACCATAAAAATTTGAAGGAAAAAAAATAAAACGGTGGGTGTTTTGATGGAGCTGGCCGACACCCGCGAAACGGTTGCATCGGCTTGGCAGGCGGATCTTGTCCTCTTTTTTGCCTTCCCAAATACCGTTATGGAAGTTGTCATTTGTTTTTCAACTACTTCAAATTAATTTTTTTTTATTGTAAGATTGTATGAAACAAATGTAATTTACTAAAGATTCTATCCATCAATTTCATATATTGTCCTACAAAGTAATGGAAAATGTGTGGTTTAGCTATCGGTCTAATTTTCTTAATGCTTACGATTTTTTAAAAGAAAAAACAATCGTCATAAATTGATTACGTATATTTTGTTTTTTAATAAATAAAAAGAATTTAAGAAGTAATTATGTTACGGTATTTGCGTATAAGTTCGTACATGATAAACCGTATAATTAAATCAAACAAGTAAAATTACTGGCTTGCATCGTCAACAAAGTAAGAAGGTCGAGCATATCAATGCGACTCATGGTTGGCCTAAGCCCAAAGCCCCAAACTGCATATGCACCAAACCGCACTAAGGGTAATGTGTAAACCTTAGGGGGTAAAGAATCAGGGTCAACACCTCGCGTTCTGGTCTGCTGATTCGGACCGCCAATGGTATCATGGTTGGAGCACTGTTGCTGGGAAAGGTTTACATGTGATCCGACGACATCGAAGTAAATGTAACATTCCTCCTTTCAAGCATGCAGGAATCTCCCTTTATAATGTTAGCACCGCCCTCATCGCAACAGACTTCGTGGTCACAACATGTTATTGACTGCATACAGTCAACAATATCGCATTGAGCCGAGCCTCCATTGGTTGTGTGCAACCGACGCTCATTGCGACTTGTCATCTTGTCTTGATTAAGTCTAAATCACTTATACCTTGTTTCAAACCATCTTCTCTCTACAAAAATAATCTCATATACACAAAAGTGATAATTTCTTAATTTGGAAGACCTAGTATAAAACAGAAGCTTCATATGCAGCCAAACAAGGCCTTGTCAAAACTAGGTTTGAAGCACCGAGTCGATCCGAGTTAACTCAACTCTATTCACCAACTCAATAACTCGATCAACTTTTAGGTCAAGTCGATATTGATTTAATTTTTTAATTTGAAAATCAGTCTGACTAAAAACCAACAGAAGTGAAAGGGGAGATTAGATCTGAAACTCCAAGAAACAGATCCCATCAGTAGCAGTTGCTGCAGCAGAAAAGGGTTTTCTTTTTATTCTCATTCAATCAAGATTACCAACGAAATTTTCGTTGTATATGTGATGAAAATTATGCTGTGAATCATTGCACATGATCTGAAACTTGTTTTTCGGCGGTCTCATGACGACAATGTCGCGACCTTTCTTCCACAAGTTGGTGCTTTCTTCCACCCTCAACGGCCGGCAATTGGTAAACCCATAAACCCTTTTTGTATCTGAAATGAAAAAAAAAAATCTGTTTTGTTTTCTGGGTAATTTCTTGAATGCCAAAATTCTGTTTGATTTCCGAGAAAATTGAATCGGAGGAAATTCTCTGACTGAAAATTTTCTGGGTCCTGTTGGTTATTTGGTTTATGTGTTGCTATTCTAGTGTGTACTTCAAAACTTAGTAACTAAAGAGGTAATTCAAGTTCTTAGATTTTTCTTTTGTAATTTGATGAAAACCCAGAAGTTTGGTTTGAGTGGGGTAGTATTAGTATCTAGAGGCACAATTGAGTGGCTGGTTGTCTTTGATATAAAATTTTGAATTAGTAATGTAGAGAACATAAGAAATTAACAGCTTTTGTTTTCTCTCTTAAGGATTAGGAATTGGGATTAAAATGTGTCTGAAATGAGGAGAGAAGAGGAGGAATATAGGGTTAGAGAGTCACATTCTCATTTGTTGTTGCCTTGTTCAAAGTTTGATATATAACTATAAATATTCTGAAAAATTTAGAGGTGGATTTTATATAGACTGCTGTTTGCCGAAAGGGAAATAATGCTCTTCTTCTGTGCTGGCTTATTTTTGTGACTAAAGCAGGAGGCAATCCACCCCGCATTTCAATTGATCTTCTGTTAGAATGTTTAGCCTCAAAAGATGTGGATAAATTTTAAATTGAGAAATCCCTAGTCTGATCTTGTATTCATCTTTCTATCAATCTATCCTTAGTCAACTTCCTGAATGATGTATTTTCTCTCAAATCGCACGTCTTTCCCTTCCTTTAATAGTCGCTCTACCTTACTTATTAGATGTATTACTTTCCATTAAGCTTGTAAAACATATGATATCTCTTTAGTCTTATAACATACTTGGAAGAATTACCCACATCTAAAGATGCAAATCTCCATTGTCGCATTGCATGTTTTCAAATATATGATTGGGAATTTACGACTCAATGAGTTAACAAGTGTTTTGTGAAATATGCTAGATGATTTCAGTAATGTTTGCATATTGTACTGTTGCTTTGCTAGTTATGTGTAGAATTTCAGAATTTATGCCCTCATTTTTCGTTCGTCATTATTTCTGAGTTTCATTGGATATGGGTGTTAACTCATAGATTTACATGGAACAAATAAGGAACCATACATCTCCTTCAGAACTTGATATCTTACATGTTCGCACTGAATGCTATTTCTTCTCTGTTATCTTTTCTCTTTCAATTGGGTTGATGGTGCCTTCTTTTCTGGGAAAACTAGGTTTTTTATTATTCCACCCATAGGGTACTGTACATGACAAGCTCAGTTGCGATCATGATAAAAGAGATACCAGCTCTTGTTCCTTATGCTTCTCTTTTTGTTTTAGATCCTTTTCATTGAAGGACATGAGATTATTTACCTGTTTGTGACTTAGAAGTAATGATTTTATCTCACATGAATTTTTATTGGAAGAACTAATCATAATTTTATTTTCTTTGAAATGATTTTGGCATCTGCAGAGAATACCAGACAGTTTTGTCAAGAAGTTCAGGGGTGAACTTTCCACCGTTGCTAGACTCATTGTTCCCGATGGTCGTGTCTGGCACATAGGTTTAGGTAGAAATGAGAATAAATTCTGGTTTCAGGATGGTTGGCAGGGTTTTGTAGAATATTACACTATCCGTGTTGGATTCTTCCTAGTCTTTAGATATGAAGGCAGTTCAACTTTCAGCATTTTCATCTACAACTTGACTTCATCTGAAATAAACTATCAATCGAATGCTCTCCGTAGTACAGGAGAGCCCAACCGTGGAAAGAACACTCATGTATTTGAGGAAATGGAAGATGATGACTCTGCTGGCAACTTGGGTTTCTCACCACCGTGCCGGACTCCCAATTCAATGACTAATAAGGTCTTTGACAAACGTGTAGATGGTCAAGTGACATTCAACAAAAATTTCAATCCTCCACTTAAGAATTTGTTGAATGGATCTAACTCCCAAAATTGCATAATAAGGCCCACTGAAGGTATCCTCCATCCGCCAAATGCTACGAATAATTTTGTTGCAAATCAGTCTACTTATGATACAGGCTTCCAATTCAACGAAATGACCTTAAGGCTCCTGCAGGTGAAATGAAATTGCATAGTTCCAGTGATGACATACAGCGAATAAAGAAAACCATAAGAAAAAAACGAAAAATTGATCCAGGTAAGATCCTTTAATTCAAATTGTTTTTCGTACATCAGAACCATGAGATCAGATTATCTTATCAGCATTTCAATAAAAGTGCAGATAAGCAGGAGCCACCAGCTGATCTGGAAGATGAAGTTGACACACGCTTCAGATTTTACGAAAGTGCTTCTGCTAGAAAAAGAACTGTGACATCGGAAGAAAGAGAAAGAGCTCTTAATGCAGCCAAAATGTTTGAGCCGTCTAATCCTTTCTGCAGGGTGGTCCTCCGACCATCCTATTTATATAGGGGATGTATAATGGTAAGCTGGGAATGCTTCTTGTGCTACACTTGCTTTTTCAATTTTTATTTTATAGCATTATTAGCTTGAAATACAATTGTGTGTGCACTGTGCAGTATTTGCCGTCTTGCTTTGCTGAAAAGAATCTGAATGGGGTTTCGGGGTTCATCAAACTTCAACTTTCTGATGGGAAACAGTGGCCTGTTCGATGTCTATATAAAGGAGGTAGAGCTAAATTAAGCCAAGGATGGTATGAGTTTTCATTGGAGAATAATTTGGGCGAAGGAGATGTTTGTGTCTTTGAGCTTCTCAGAATGAAGGAGGTTGTGCTGAAAGTTACAGCATTTCGTATCATTCAAGATGCCAGATTTGCAAACCACCCTGTGCAGCAAAATGTCAGTCAAACTAAACTTCTTAGAAATTAATGGTTGGTAATTCTCAAAAGGATTAGCACTGTGCAGTTGCTTTTCACTTTTCATTTGGCCAGTTATTGTTCCGATTCTTCATCTTAGATTTAGATGTCATTACACTTTACATTCCGATTAGTTTGGTTTTTATTTTTGTTGTACAAAATCTTATTTCATGGCTAGCACTGTACATAGATTGTTCAATAAATTCAGTATCAAACTGGATCGGGAGGATAATGGGCACAAGTTGGCATTCTTTTTGTTTAATTTCTTGATTTTTTTGTTCCATTTACTTGTGTTTTCTTCTTTAATTTCAAATTATTCTGTCTCTAAAAGTATCATTGTATATTATATTTAACTGTTCAACTTTTCTCTTGCAGGTTTCATTCATCATGGACAAGTATGCTCAAGTTAATAATAACTTGAACAGCATGTATGTGCAAAAATTTACTTAGGAGAGAGCCTCAGGAAAGCTGCTGTTCCCATCTTCAATGTAACAACAATTTGATTCCTCAGTCTGAGTTGGTGTTATGGAAGACATTGGAAGTGAACAAAAGAAATTTACTGTGTTGAGGAACCATAAGAATTTTTGTACATTACCTACCCAGCAATGCATCAGCTACAGAGACGTACAGTATATTTACGCAAGGTTGTTGGAGTAGCAAATGTTGTGGCACTATTTATATCTGATGAATTCTAGTTATTTCTTCATTTTTAGATTAAAGAAAAAAGATTACTGGAAAACTGACCATTGCACAGCTGGGCACTGACTGGTTCATTTAGAAATGCATGGAATGATGAATTTGGTCATGGTTATTGCTTCAGTTAAAACAAAAATTACAGATCACAATAAATGTCATTTACACCTCTAATTGATGATCAGAAAATGAGATTTGTACAAAAAAGGAAACTGTTGAATTGCAATGGGCCAAGAAGAAGACCCTATTGTTCTGCAAATTAAATGCAGCTCCAATATTGGGTCCCATAGGAAGGAGGTCCCACTCTTTGTGGCCCAAAGAAACTGGTACTAACCACAAGAAACCCTAAAACAAAAAGTTATCAAAGAAACATAAAGAGATTATAAAAAGTTATTTCTCTCTGGAAACTCTAGGTGCCGCCGCTCCTAGTTCTTCATCTACGTTCTTCCTTTGAGTCACGTCGTTTTTGATGCTGATCGGCGGTGGCTCAACTTCGTTAACATACAAGTGGGTGTTGTCTTTTCTAGTTAGTAATCGGGTTTCTTGTTTGGAGAGTGTTGGTTCTTTGTTTTTTCTGTTCGTGTTTCGGTTTGCAGTGGCCCCCGTGGTACGACCAGGTCATGGGCAAGGCAGTTTCAAGTGGTCTGGTCCGGAAAGATTCCACGATCTCGGGGTAGAATCAGGTTTCGAGATGCGCGTGTAGTAGGTGATCTAATTCAATTAAGGAGGAGAAGATGAAAAGTCCGGCACGTTCGACATTGCAGGACAGATTGGGAAGAAGAAGGTTTGTCTCAGGACCCAAATTTGATTAAGGCGACTGTATGGCTTCTACGCGAATATGGTTCTTGCCATTGCGCTTCTATGCTTTAGTTAGGTTCCTTTGTTTTTTCTCGTTATATCGTTTGGGTTTATTCAATAAAATGGGCTTTGCACGCAGAAGAAAAAGTTAGCAAAGAGAATTGGTCAAGACTAATTCCATATTAGCCAAAAATAATAAAAGCTGAAGAAAAACAAGAAAAACCAAAAAGAAAAAAAAAAAGTAGGGAAATGGGGGCCCACAGAGCATGTGGTCCTCACTTACACAGTCACACCTAGTTGGTGCATCCCAAAAATACTTCCTTTATTATAGATATATAGTCCACGACAAGCACAAAGGCAAATGGTTTGGTTGATCATCCCATGAGCTCTGGCCTTTTGCCTCTTCTCCAACAATGTCACAGCCTGGGGCTGCCACTACTTCTTGCATTTTCTACAAGTTGATTGTGCCCTCTATTATCCATGACAAGAAACTGGTATCTTCACTGCCCATCTTCTTCTTTTTATCATTCTACTTCCGTGAAAGTTTCTAAAACTCTATTGGGTTGTCTGGGAAAATTGGGGAAATTTTAAAAAAATTGATGCTTTTGAACTTGTGTGGATTTGGATGGGAGAAAACCAACGAACCCAGATAGATTAGGAGCTCAAAAGCCCTTTCAAATTTCTGAAAATTCATTAGTGAATCTTTGCTATGCTGAGTACTAAGGGAAGATTGAGATTGTTCATGAGTATTGAAATAGAGAAAATACTGATATTTTGTTGATTTTCTTCTCTTTGCTTAGTGGGTCTTGCTTTTAACCCTTTATTTTTCTTTTTCTTTCTTTTAGGTTTAGAGTGATTTTCTATCCTTTTATGGGATTTTCTTTTCTTTTTTCTTCTTTCTTTCGGCATGAGTGGCTTCACTTTTTTTTTTTCTCCTTTTAGGTTTAGAGTGATTTTCTATCCTTTTATGGGATTTTCTTTTCTTTTTTCTTCTTTCTTTAGGCATGAGTGGCTTCACTTTTTTTTTTCTCCGGTCATCTGAATATTGCAAATAATCTGCTAGTGGTTTGAAATTTGCAATCCTTTAATTCCTTTTGTTTTACCAGCATAATGAATTCATGATATGTGATAAGGTTTATGTTACCATTGATGGGCTGACATGCTAGGGTTTAGAATAACTTAGATTTATGTTCACACAGAGGATCCCGGAAAAGTTTGTGAGAAGCTTTGGCGATGAGCTTTCTGCTGTTGCTAGAATAACTGTACCCAATGGTCGTATCTGGCTTGTGGGGTTAAGAAAAGATGGCACCAAGATATGGTTTTACAATGGCTGGCAGGACTTTGTGGAGCATTACTCTATCTGTGTTGGCTACATTTTGGTCTTCAAATATGAAGGGCATTCAAATTTCAAAGTTCATGTGTTTAATCTGACTACTTCCGAGCTGAATTATCAAGCCAAGGCCCGTAATAGTTGTGAAGAGCCCAGTTATGGACAGCATTATCATGTATTTGAAGAAATGGAAGATGACGACTCTGTTGAGAATTTTGAATCCTCTCCTATTTGCCCAGCCCCCATTTCTATTGTAAGCAAGTCTCGTGATGGAAGAGTAGATCAGCTGACTCTTGGCATGAGTTACAACTCTCCAGCGGCACATAATATGTTAAATGATTCTAAACTTAAGAACTCTAACAATTGGGATGGTGAAGAGAAATGGCATCTACCGAAGGTTGGTAATTCACGCGGGGCAACAATCCAGTTCAATGGAAGTGGATCCAAACCGAATCGTACAAGTGAACAAATACAAAGAACGAAAAAGACCCCACGAAAGCGGAAAATTGATACCAGTAAGCGCTATAGACTCACATTCTCTTTCATATTGCTGCGACCAAGAAATAATTACTAACCAGTAACTCAATCAAAGTGCAGATGGTCAGGGGTCAGCAGCTCAACTCAGAGGGGAAGCAGATATGCATTTTGTACTTAACAATCGAGTCCCGGGTCCTGAAAATAAGAGAATAGTGACAGCTGAAGAAAGAGAAAGGACCCTTAGTGCAGCCAAAGCATTTGAACCCGCTAACCCTTTCTGTAGGGTTGTATTGCGACCATCTTATCTGTATAGGGGGTGTATTATGGTGAGCCATGTATTTTAATGGCAATATTTGATTTCATGTCATAATGTTGTTCTGCTTAGCGTATGATGTGACTATTTTTCTTGTGCAGTATTTGCCATCCTGCTTTGCTGGAAAGCATCTAAGTGGGGTTTCAGGTTTCATCAAACTTCAAGATTCTACTGGGAAGCAGTGGCCTGTCCGGTACCTTTATAGAGGAGGAGGAGCTAGGTTAGGGCGGGGATGGTACGATTTCTCATTGGGAAACAATTTGGAGGAAGGAGATGTTTGTGTCTTTGAGGTGATCAACTTGTACGATGTAGTGCTGAAAGTTTCCATATTTCGTGTCATTGGAGACACCACGCGGGTGAACCAACCTGCTCAGTATAATGCTGCACCTAAATCAATTAGATTCTAATTGATCAGTTTCCATATTGCTATACCTAGGTATGTTTTCCATTTTGGAGTGCTGGCTTCTTCTTATGGAAATTTATATGCCAAGTGTCTATAAGCTTCACTCCAAAGCTTGAACTTTCGTTAGTAGTTATATACAAAATTATCTTGGTTAGGACTGTAAATAGGTTCTCGGACCAGAAATGTGAATTTTGTTTTAAGTTTTCGTTAGCTCTTCAGTTTGATGTTGTCACTATATGCTGCTTTGAACTTTGTAGAAAGAATGAGTTGACATGTGTAGAGGTCGTGTGGTTTTATGGTTATCTTCAGGAAAGGATAAATGTATGCCGGGACATTATTTTACATTTGAAATACTTGACATGGTTAGATCTTGCCGAATGAGGAGAAGCTGGTTCTCAGGTTTCCCAATCCTGGTGTGTCACAGTGTAGTCCTTTTTGTTGCTCAGAGAATTGTGTTTTTTCATTTGTTTCTGCATAAGCATTTTGGTGTGATCATGAAGTACAACCTTGGTTGAATTTCAAAGGACTCGGATTTTACATGGGTCATTTATATGTGCAACCAATTTAAGTGCATATACAAAATAAAACTAGTGGTATTATGAAAGTTTTACATGGGTCATTTATATGTGCAACCAATTTAAGTGCATATACAAAATAAAACTTGTTATATTATGAAAGTTTTGATTTTGTTCAATGGGGGCACGTATTTATTTATAATAAAAGTAAGTGAGCATTAGTCAACTAATACAGAATTTATATCATTTGCATGAAGTTACCTCAAGAAACAACAAAATTTAAGCCAATTTTGTTATGGTACAAACAAAGTTAAGTCAATGAAGAGCATCAACAATAAATGAACAAGCATAATTTTTGTAAAGTCACTAACAGTTCAGTTGAAACACCCAACTCTCATCAGAGAAATGTGAAGAGTAGGTGACGTTAGAAACATATCCGAAACTTATAACCAGCAGAACCAAGTTTAAGAATCATTATAAGTATAATATAAATTGACACGCATTATTTTGTTCGAGTGTGCGCCATTAACAGTTCGGTTGAAACTCTTCAATTCTTATAAGAGGAATGTGTATAAATGGTGTTAGAAACAGATTCACAACTAGAAGAGGCCTTGTAGAATATCAGACTAATAATTAAAAAAATAAACAGCATGTATGATTTTTCCTTACAAAAAATATATAAATAACGGGCAGAACTGCCAGTTTTATGATTTTTACTATCATAATGAGTAGCAGAGCAAGTAGCCAGTAGGCTTGCTGAAAATGGCAAAAAGGAACCAACTTCAAAACCAAAGACTATACATGTCTGTCAAAAACTGTTTTCATGTTTCCAGAAATAGAACTGCCTGTTTCAATTTATATGCTGCTCTGTGCTTCCCTCAAATGCCTACCATCTCCTCCTCTTCTGCAGCATTTACTCAAATCAACTCCACAGTTTGTCTTAACACATTTGTTCTGATTCTGATCTGTGTTTCCTCAGGATAGAGAACCAGAAGAGATGGAGAAGCATAATCCCAAGAGGTTCCCTGACTTCTTCAAGATCTACTTGTCTGAATTCAGCTCTGAAAGAATGGTAATCTATTAACTCTCCATCACTCTTAGCTACACTGTTTTTGTGATCTGGGTTCTGTTCATGGACCTCTGATTTGTTGAGTTTTGTTGGATATGTGAACATTCTCCAGTGTATGATTTTGGGTTTGTGGTCAATGTTTGTTTGGTTGATGATTTTTTGTTGGTACTAAATTATATAAAATGAGGTTTCTTTCTGTGAATCTCTGTTTTTTTTTTGTTCACAAAACTAGTTGATCTTTGGAAACCATTTATTGTTCTTCTCATGCTGAAGAGGGAAGACACTAAAATGGGTTCTGTAATTTATATTTTGTTTCCTGACTTGTGATTGCCTTTCTCTTTAGCTCATTCCACATTCATTTGTAAGACATGTGAAAGGACTGATACCAAAGAAGACCATCCTTAGAATCAGTCTGGGTAAACAATGGCCTGTGAGGGTGGTCAAGACTGACCAAGGGACTTACTTTACTGATGGCTGGAGGCTTTTTGTTCAAGAAAATGCTATTCAAGAAGGAGAGTTCCTGGTCTTCCGCTTCAGAGATGGTATGTTTAATGTTGCGGTTTTTGGGCATTCTATGTGCCAAAAGAATAATCCATCCAGGATGAAGGGGAAAGAGGATGCAGTGATAATAGAAGAACAAAAACAAGATGATGATGACGATGATGATGACGACGAGGAGGACTGCAATGATGATGATGAGCATGAAGGAGGAGGAGAAGAAGAACAACAAGAACCAGAACAAGATGATGATGATGATGATGATGATGATGATGATGATGATGATGATGATGATGATGATGGTGATGACGACAAGGACTACAATGATGTTGATGATGAGCATGAAGGAGGAGGAGAAGAACATCAAGAAGACCAGCATCTGCAGCTCAGAAATCCTTCATTTCGCGCAAAACCACAATCGGGGCATAGATGCAAATTGGTAAAATTATTTTATATATGTTGTTTCAAGATACTATCTCTGGCTTTTTGGAAATCGGGCTAGTCTAGTAGCTTGAACTGCTCTGTTGCATTTCTTGTTAGTACCATCTAGTTGACTGAAATGATGTTTTCTGGTTCAATGTTGCAGCATGTTCCTTCAAAGGTTATTGAAGACAATAACCTCAAATTTAACACGGACATCATCTTCCAAGACCCGTCTGATAGAAAATGGCGCGGGAAGGTTGCAACTTGGAAGGATGGCCGTACGTGGATTGGGGGTTGGGACATTATTTGCAGAAAAAACATTCTCAAGGAAGACCAAGAATTTGTCTGTGAGCTCATGCTAGACAATTACCAGGGACACCACTGTGGAGGCTATGACTGTTATCATATATGTGATAAGATTAAGGTTCATGTTGTCAACAAAAGAAAAGATTAAAGACATTATAATCAGAATCTAGCATATGTTGTATGAACAAAATTGAGGTACACTAGATCATTTGAAGCAAGCTATGTATTATTATCTACTCCTAAATTTGAGGTTTATGTAATGAAGCAATGGTTTTTATCAGAATATAGTTTACTTTTATGGAAACAAACCAGAAGAGAACATAAAATTCATTTGTATGAAAAATGGAATATACAGTATTATCTGATCCATGGGACTGTTATTGAATAAAAAAGGTTTAAGCATTATGTGACAAGCCCAAGGCCTGGAATTTATTTATTTATTTCTCTTGGCCAGTATTTAAAGTTGCACAATCTTACATGGTTTGTCTACAAATAACCTATAATCTGATCTGCTTATGAACCAACCATCCTCCTCTAACCTTATCCATTTTCTCCTATCTACAAAATCTCATTTGCTTCCCTCTCATCACATCTTTGCACTTCCAACAATCTCAAAACCAGAAACACAAACTCTTTCACACACCACCACAAGAAAACAGGTCTCACCACATACTTATCTGAACTTTTATTTTCTGATAACCAAGCTCTATTCACTAACATTTTATCTGTTTTTACCAGGTAGTGTGTTGAAAGAAGCTACACAATGGCAACAGCTTCCTCTGCAACACTATCACCAGCTGTGATCACCTCCTTCTCCAGTTCTGGATTGAGGAAGAGAAACAGCCCCATGAATGTACATTACATTACCGGTCTGAATGCTTATGATGGACTCAAGGCTCAGAACAAAGTGACCTCTCTAGGCCTCCCCATTTCAGTTGACTGGTGCTTTGCAAAATTTGCTGACTCCATCAAGCCACGAGGCAGTGGCAGAGGCGCTACGTGTAACGCGGTGGCTGAGATATTCAAGATTGCTGCAGTCATGAATGGCCTTGTCCTTGTTGGAGTTGCAGTTGGTTTTGTTCTGCTTCGAATCGAGGCTTTCGTGGAGGAAGCTTGAGGAAACTGCAGAATTGGGTGTATGTTGAAATTCTTGTCTGTTCAAATAGTTCATTTATGCAGAACCTCAATTGTTTTTTGTATGTCTAAATCAAACTACCAAATGGTTTGTTTGTTTTTTTCTTATTACAATTACATGTTTATAGAGAAAATTGATAAAAACCAGTACTTTCTTTTTGGAATGTAAGAAAGTTTCATGAGCTTTGAGAATAACATTATCCAAGAAAGGACTAATGTTTTATTGCTGTTTTGATTAAGAATTGAAGATGAAAATGAAATTCTGCTAAAAAAGAAATGAAAAAAGAGAGCAATAATATAACGTAAATGTTATTGATGGTGCCCAGAGAGGCAATAAGTTACATTTCCATGAAGTCTTGATTAAGAAACTAGTATTCTATATCAACAAAGGTCAACTGAATTGCCTTGTAACATATAGCAAACCTTATGGATGAGGTTGCTTGTTATAAGCATCAACTAATGGTAACATCAAGAGCTCTGCTGTGAAGTTGCTCGTACTGACTTCGCTGGCCTTTCGGAGAATATTTTCCTGCTAAGAACAGGCAAATACCTCCAGTGAATATCAGGATTCCAGAAAGTATCCAGCTGAATTGCAGATTGGCTAGTCCTACAGCACGAGACCCTGCTTCGCGGGATCCACAAATCACTGCCCCGTGCTTGTATTCACCAGTAGCGTCAGCCAACTGCATGACGCAACCCTGTGGGACTAACTCGGGAACCCATAGCATGAATCCCATGTTCATAAACCAACACCCTTGGAACACAACTGAAATTGAGAGAACAAGAGCCGCATGGAAACTGGTCGGGAAACATGTTGCTGCTAGAGACGAAATGAGAGAGACAGATACTATGAGCTGCAAGAGCCAGTGGTAGTGGCCTTCAAGTCCAACATGGTCAGCGGAGTGAAAGTGGAGTAGGAAAAGCTCCTGGCCAAAAACAGAGGTTGCAAGAATCCCAGTCATCCCTGATAGCATATTTGATGAGCCAATCAATTCTGCAAAGAGGGTAAAACCAGCAAATATGGCAAGGTGGATAAACATGGTTGCATGCTCAAAGTTATTGAGCTTGAATGAAAATCGAAGGAACGGGAAGTCTAGAACTTGCATGACTATAGCAAAGATGGAAAATAAGAAAATCAGGATGAGCTCCAAGTATTTGAATTTGAAAAGACAGCCATCAAATGGGTACCAAAATATTGATAGAAAGCTAGCAGAGCCCTTGAGCAAGTATGATCTGCTAGTGTTGATAGTGTGCCATAACCCAAGAAGGGTGAGGGCTAAAGCAGGTACTATGTGTCCTACAAAAGTGCCCATGGAGAAGAATTCTGCTCTCAGGGATCAGAATTGTCTGGGTTGTGATACCCACCCAGAGCTTAAATACCTGATCCTGAACAGAAGTTATTGCAGAATCGTTTGCTACAGAATAAATAATAAAGCAACAGCAGTAGAACACTGTGGTGGTGACTTCTTCCATCATTTGGTGCATGGTGCATGGTGCATGGGATTTCCACAAGCCATTTCGAAAAGGAACACGCATCTATGATTGAAATCTATGCAGAAGGTGGGGTATTCGGAATAAAACTTGTCCCCTAGTAAAAAGAAAGAAAGAGACCGTTAAGAAATGAAATTAACTAACATACCCGACACACGATGTTAACTTCATCCAATATAATATTGAATCATACCAGGCTCATATCTTCAGTAGCTTAACATTGTTTGTTTCTCTTGAATCATGGGAGACAACCCTTCCCTGTCCATCTGAATGATATAAAAGGTCTCGACTCTTCCAAGATTCCAAGGGCCACACAGTTGCCCCATATGCATGTAATGGAAGGTGAGACATAAACCAATATATCAAGGATGGCAAATAAGATGTTTCCACTTGTTGAAAGGTTCAACCGTTAGTGGACCATCCTCAATTAAACAGTGATATAAAATAATTTTAAAGAAGTAAGATTACAAATACAGTACCTTGCTGTGGTGATGTATGGAGGATGGTTATTTGCTTATGAGTCTTACTCCACTATGACAAGTCGAATAAGAGCCCCTGGTAAAGAGAGTGGAAAAAGCTAAGAAAGTGGCAAATAGATGAAGTTTGGGCAACATATCTTGTCTTGGAAAGTTTTAACCAAACAAAGCATACAATTTAAAGAACCCACTGTTAAAGTAAACTAGGATTAGTTTCTGGTATTTGGATATCTTCTGTTAATCCTTCCTTTTAACATATTAAGCATTTAGGTTGGAGCTAGTTTAGCAAAGAGAAATGGCACCTAAAGGAGATGAAAAGGAGCTTATGCAATGATCATAGGAAACAGAAACAGGAAAAGGAGTTCAACCGAAAGAAAATGATATTTTAGGTCCATGCAATTGGTAGAATATATAAATAACCAATCAAGCTACTTAGCTCTCATCAATAAGGATTAGGCCCCAAAATGTAATCCACAACAACAGAAACTATCTGCATTTTGAGATTGCATAATATAAATATTTTTCCGCTGAGGACTATTTTCATACACATTGCAGAACAATGTTATAATCAGACTGCAGTAATTGGAAAGTAAACCACAAAAAACATTGACCTAAAGTGTCATTTCTATCAAATGCATAGAGATCGTGTATATTTCTGAAAAGTTAGCAACCTTCCTCAATGGCTAATATATCTGTCTTATGCCACAACATCAACTAAAAATCTTTATCAAACTATAGCTGTACTGCAAATGAGATGTGACAAACTTCTCCAACAATTGATTTCAAAACATCAATTTCTATATAAGATATGCACGATACTACAGTTACAACCCAAGCAACTCTGAAGTAGTACAACTTGGTATTGAGAAAATAAGAAAAGTATAAATAAACTAACAAGGAATGAATTAGGTTTACAATCACAGTGATACCTTGTTATGAACCAGCTCAAACATTCTCTAGCCATTATCACAAGATTACTCAACATTAACATGATTTAAGTTTAACCAACAAAAACTACCAAAAGAACCTTGTATCAGCTAAGGTTTGAAGACTGGTGGCCAATTGAACATGGATCTCCCAACACTATCCACTTTCCTCCATCCCCTCAACTGATCCCATCATCCCCTCTGCCAAGGGGAGATAGGTGATGTCATCAGGAGTAATGCCATTACTGATCATTTCATTTAGGAGCTCTCGAGCATGATCAACTTGCTGGTTTTCTGATAAGCCTCGAATAAGGGCATTATAAGTGCGATAGGTGGGATTGAAACCTAAACTTAACATCTCATCCCGAACTCTAAGGGCATCCTTTGTATCACCTCTCCTACTATACCCACTTATGAGGGTAGTATAACTTACATGGTCAGGTTCAATTCCTCTTTTCTCCATTTCACCAAGAAGCGCGCGAGCTTCTTCAACTCTACCCTCATTGCAATGACCTTGCATCAAGATATTATATGTTGATTCATTTGGGGGAACATTCATCCTATCCATTTCTTTCAAAAGCAAAAAGGCGCTCTCCATATTTCCATTATCACAGTGACCATTAATCAAGACATTGAATATCGTAGCATCGGGCATAATACATTTACTCAGCATCTTCTCAAACAGGTCATCAGCATTCTTCATACAATTCCATTTACTCAGAACATAGATAAGGGATGTGTAAGTCTCCCGTGTTGGCTGAAACCCTTTAAATAACATCTCATTGTGGAGTTCAAATGCTCTCAGTTTATCACCACGCCAGCAATACTCGTTTATCAAGATGTTATAAGTAATGACATCAGGAACCACCCCTCTCTTTCTCATTTCTTGCATCATATCATCAGCTTCATCTATCTTGGCTACGATAAACAAGGCATGAATCAACATATTGTAAGTAGTCACAGTTGGCATTATGCCCTTCTCGACCATTTCATCCTTGTAAGCAAAAGCCATTTCCAAATTCCCCGCATTACAATACCCATCAATCAAAGAGTTATAATTAACAGCTGTTGGAGGCAGCCCAATTTCCACCATTTTGCTAAAAAGCTGAGAAGCCTCCTCAAGTCTTTTCGCCTTACACATCCATTTAATAAGTGAACCATATGTGACTGAGTTCGGCTCAATTCCTTTTCTCTTCATTGTGATGAGAAGCCGTTGAGCCTCTTCAAGCTTCCCTACTGAACAATACCCATTAACTAAGGTATTGTATGTAACAACGTTCGGCCTTACCCCTAATCTCTCCATAGTCTCAATGAACTCCTTGGCCTTGTTTACCTTCCCTTCCTTGCACAACACATTAATCATGATACTATACGTAAGCAGATTCGACTTGATCTTCATCTTAAACATCTCAGCATACATAACCCAAGCCGCATCGAACCTTCTTAGTTTCAGAAACAAGCCCAACATTTCATTACATGTTTCAGTCATTGGGAGCATACCATTCTCCTTCATCAGATAAAAACACTCAGAAGCCTCATTAGGCATCCTCAACTCGCAGCAAGCCCGGATCAACAAATCAAAAACCACGGAACTCTTCAGACCCACCTGCTCTCGCGCAAGGAACAGCCTATCGAAAATCTCAGGCAGCTTCGCAGCACCATTTCCCACAATTTGCTTAAGGAGCAGCAATGCAGGAGGATGAGTCGAACGGAGGGAAGAGACGACGGCGGCAGCCAGGCAACGGGTTGTGGTGTCGAGACAATTGGGATCGAGGTGGCTAATGAACTCCAGAGCGAGTTCAGGGGTTTGGGAGAGATTGAGGAGGGAGGTGGAGATGAGGGAGGGAGTGAGCGGAAGGTGTTCGATCAAATGCCACTGAGAAGAGCGGATGGAATCGAGGAGGGTTTTGTCGGTGGCGTTTTCAAGCGGTTGATGAGTTGAAGAGAAGCATGGTAGGGGTTTGGTTATGGAAAACAAGGGTTTAAGGGTGAGATGCTTGGAGGATTTAGAATGGGTGAGGAAGGTTTTGGTGAGTTTCATGTCGCTAGGTTTTGCAGAGAAGGAGACAGAGGCAGAAAGGGAGGTTTTTTTTTTTTTTTTTTCTTTAACCAGAATTAAAAACTGTTAGGGACAAGGCTAGAGCTGTACAAGTATTGGACAATTGATGAAGAGTATTGTGATTGGATATTATATAAATGGCCTATGTTTAAGTGGGCTTACTATTGCTAGAAATTAGAATATGCAACTTGGTTGGAAACAGTAGATACAATTCCAAAATATTTTGGGTTAGATCGGATCGGATTTTTCGGATTAAATTAAATAAATCCATTTATTTTATACTAAAATGACTGGATATGTCCAATCAAATCAAATCTGGTTCGATTCAGTCAGTTTTTTTTCAAGAGAAATCCAATCCGAATTTGATTAGATTGGATCGAATTTTTCTCATATTTGATTTTAAATGTCCGAGAATTTGAATCTAGATTGTCGTCTCTACTCTAGTACAAATGGTTCATGTTTATATGAAAGATATATGCTTAATGTGAAAATTATATATTTTACGTAAATACACATAGAAAGAAGTATATTCAATAGTCATATAGGAAAGAAAAATAGGCGAGTCACATCTTCAAATTAATTACGCACGTTGGACATGTGTCCCACTTTCTTTCATGCGCTACCACGAAGAGATCAACATCTTCGGACCAAATGTTCCCTTACCAAATCTAACCAAATCTCTTACTTCTAGAAGATTTCTACACTGACACGTATTCAAGATATTTAATTAACCCCGAATCAAAATGTAAAACAATTTGGTAACGAAAATAGTATTCCCATTAAAAATTCAATATTCCAATCACAGACTATGTTAAAAGCTGAATCCGGTATTAGACACCAAAACATGTACTAATACTATGTACTAGAAACTGTCCAAAACAGCTGATATGTAAACATAGAAAAGCAGCAAGTTGAAGCTGGCGGTTTCCGAACGCTGTGGACCCAAATGCCGGCGCATCGTTACAAAAAAGGTGTGCGCCGCCGTGAGCCCATCAAAACCAGCTGCCCACTTGTTCCATAAATATCCATCCATTTATTTACAAAATATCATACTCAAAACACCATTCCAATTAAGAATCTTCTGATTTTTTTCAAAAATATCTATCTACAATATGTCTGGGATCGTCGATATGTGGAGCACTGAGATGGCCAAGCTGCGCCAAAAGGGTCAATCCATCTTCTCCAATGCTAATTCCACTGCCGATACTGATACCTCTAACCCTCCATCGCCATTAAAGCTGCTTAAACTTAAATTTCCAGCCATCAAGTGCTCTGAAAATTCAGTTTCTATGCTTGTTAATTGCTTTACCACTTGAAACCAATGTTCAGTTGTATAATATTTGTACTTTACTCCCACTTTTACAAGCTTTGTGTCTATGTTTAGTTATGTACTCATTGTAAATTAAATATGAATCTACCTTTTTTGTTTACGTTTTGTAATGTTTGTTTATGTGAAATACAACAAAACACGCACGCAATAAAGAAAGATGGACTATGATTAATCGTTCTCATAAGATATTATAAAATGGAGATGCATGAATAGAAATAAAATAAAAATCCAAAAACATCTTGTTACCATTAAGGTCCTTCTCATTCTTAAAAATATCAATCATCCTAAGCTTCACAAATATCTTTAAAAGCACCTTTAGTCAGTTTAACATCTTTAATTTGTATGGACCATGTACTACTATGGTATATTCTCCTTTTATTTTTAAATGTCCCGGAAAACTTTAAATTAAAAAATATTTAAAATAACTAACTATGAAATACTCATGAAAATTATTTATGTGAATTGTAACCATTTGTCTTTCAGATGATTCATGTTTGATATATAGAAAATGTTTGTAGTGTGATATAACATTAAAATGCTATGTCTATATATATTACTCTCCAAATGTTTGTGACTTGTGAGTGCTTGCTGCTCATGCAAAAACTACAGCAAAGTTTTTGTGATCTTAGTTTATTTATCTGTCCCTAAATAAATTGCAAACCATAACTATGCTATATATATACTCAAATTTTGAAGTATGTCATAGAAAAATATTGGGGAAAACTAAACATTCTTTATCATACAGGCATGACTCTCGCTCCATTTGAATGGAAGAACGGGTCATGTCATTTTTCAACCTGAATAACTTGATTCAAAATGGCTTTCACTAGTGATTTTTTTAGTATTGTGTTCTATTGAATACTTATCAATAGAACACTAATCTAATCTTTTAAATGAAATGAAAAACATATATGATGAAATTGTGAGTAGTAGATAGCTCCACATATAGACCACAGATAAGCTCGACCATGAGAATTCAAAATATTTTAGCAGCCAACCATGACTCTCTTAGTTAGGCATATCCTTAGAATCCTTCCTCCATATTCCATACGTATCCGGAGATGGCCTACACTCTGATTGAGTTGTTTTTGTATCTATGCAGACCAAAAATATAATTTCTCTCCCTCCTCCCTTCTATATAAAACCATACAATACAAGTAATAATCTCAAATTCATTCAACCAAAAATCAATACTTCATAAATATCAGAGATATTTTTTTGTGTGCTGAAATGTCGGGTGTCGCGGTGGATGTGTGGATGGGAGAGCTAGCAAAGCTGAAGGAGAAGGTAGGAGGCCTCCGCCTGAAGCCATTGTTGTCTTCCAAATCGAAACGAGAAAAAGAAGCAGAGAGCAAAATCATTGGGGACCGAGAAGATTCATCAACACTCTCCGAGTCCACTGTTTTTTTACTCATGGATCGCGCCACTTTCTGAAACCAATCCGTTATGTATGTTGTACTTAGAACATATAGCATTTCTGTCTTTGTATGTAGAATCTAGCTATATATGTATACAATGAAGTTGTATATCTTTCTTCCATTTAATGAAAGATCAAAATTTGTTACCAAATTCCTAATTTTTCGTACAAATTTCTAGTATAAATGTGTATTGCTGCTTTCTGCTTCACTCTTAAACCAACTTAATTTTGTTTGGTCGTGCAGGCCCAATCTCCCCTAGCTAATTCTAGTACATCTGAAGACTTGTTATATTTTTATACCATCTTTTTGCGTTGTTTCAGCTTGATCCGGAGTCTTCAAGTTTGTGCATTTGGTCATTGATTTCAACTCCATAGATGTTGCCATGGTGCTTAATGGTATATTTTGAAAATTAAAAACATGTTTAGAAGGGAAGATATATCCATAAGTATAAAACATATATAGTCCCTTCGTCTTAAAATAGTTATTCAATTTTTCTATAAAAATCCGTCACAAAATAATTGTCCAATTTATATTTTAATGAATTAATTATGCTTGTAATGTTACCCAAAAAATTATACATCAAGACGACAAACAACATGAGGCGCTCAAGTGCTACAATCTTTGCCCATCCTTGAAGACCAAACTCATCAACGAAGGAATATTCAAAGTTTCAAGGAGTATCAAGTTCGCGATCCCTTTATGTGGACCATGTCGATCTGCTTCCGTTGAGCCTATTCAAAGTTGCTCTATGGCTCCAATACTTCGGTTATTGAAGGAGCCCAACCTTCAAACTTGACAGTTTGCCACACAAACTATATCCTTGCATCACCATAACAAGATAACATTATTATGTGATGTATAAAATTATTTGAACTCATGGCATAAATTCAACATGACGTCATGAAATTCTCATTTCTCAACAACTAGTCACAGGGGAAAATAATTTCTTCTACATCTTAATTTTTTGAATATACACACTTTTAAAATTTTAAAATTATGTGCATCTTTTGAAGCAAGTTTTTTAACAGAGGCTTATGGTAATGGAAGGACACTACTATTACTATTACGACAATTTGTTCATTAGCAACAACAGGAAGACACAAATTACAATCAGCTACAAACTTTAAGTCACTCATGCGCCTACCAACCTTTCAACATGTATCTAGATGAACAGAACAAAATTTTAAATAAAAATAAAAATAAAAAATCACATCACAATGAAAAAAATTTGTTAACTATGGTAGGAATGTTACGATAAAAACGAAAACAGTTTCTTCCGTTACGTACACACTAAGTTTTCTTTCTTGGGTTTGGCCAAAAAACAAAAATTCAAATATTTTTGTACGTTGATGTCTACGTGGCAGCCCAGGGCTCATCATCACGCCCCTTCCCCTCCTCCTGCAAGCCTGGATCGACGTTTTCGGAGATGCGCCACACCTTCACAGACCTGTCCAGGCTCCCACTGTAGACTATCCACCGCTGATCTATCTTTCCCGACGGGTTCGGGTCCTCCTCTATGGCCAAGCACTTCACGGGCCCACTGTGCCCCGTCAGCACCGACAGGCACGTATGGTTCCTGTCCCCGCCCCTCCTCCACACGCATATGTTCTGATCCGCCGACCCGCTCAGCACCAGGCTCCTCGCCGTCGCCAGGCACAGCACCGCCAGCTTGTGCCCTCTCATGACGCCGCAGTGAGACAGCTGCTCCCAGAAGTTGACCAGCCCGTCGGAGGAGCCGCAGTAGACCATGGACGAGAAAGTGTCCACCGTCAGAGAAGTGACGGCGGTCTCCTGATCCAGCAACACTTGCTCTAGAAAATGGTTGGTCCCTTTCCCGAGCAACTCCCGCCTCCACACCTTCACCTTCCCGTCCGCCGATCCCGTGAACACCATGCTGCTGAACCCGAAAACAACGGAGTTCACGGCGTCGTCGTGAGCGGGTATGGACTCCAGGCATTTGGAGTCGGATATCCGCCAACACTTGACGGTTTTGTCCCACGACCCGGAGTAGAGCAGGCCTTGCTCCTCGTCGAGGCTCAGGCACGAGATCGCGTCGAAATGCCGGATCCGGTGGTTTTTCCGGTTGCGCCGGTTCTCCACGTAGTTCTTGGGGTTCATTGATTTCTTCACCATGTCCTTGAACTTCGGCAAGCTGCCGATTCGCTTGTGGATGCGAGGCTTCTTCGGGGAGGCCTTCCAGATCCTGACCTTGCCGTCCTGGTGGCCGGTGAAGATCTTGTCGCCGTAGAGGACAATGGCCTTGACCAAACCGCTGGGGGATTTGAAACCGGAGTACTCCTTGAGACCCTTCCAGACGCGGACGTTCTTGCTGTCGGAGCCGGTGTAGAGCATGTCGCCGTGGGCGACGAGGGAGTAGACGTGGCCCTTCTCGCGCTCGAGGGAGCTGATGAGGCCGTGGTCGGGGACGTGGTCGCCGTAGAGAGAAGGACCGGAGCGGTTGGGAGATCTGGCGAGCGGGGAGGGCTGGTGCCACGGCGACATTGCGTAGGGGGAGGAGTCGGCGCTGTCGTAGTTGCAGCGGCTGGGGCTCATGGCGGAGGCGCAGCTGTCGCGGTGGCTGGAGGCGTTGTCGTCGTACTCGGTCGGAACCGCCATGGGGGGGTCAGAGGCGTGGAGGAATTTCCCCATTTTGAGCCGCCGGGCACCCATTTGCTCCGTCAACATGTTGCCCTGCGCGGGTACGTGATGCAACACGATCAAGAATGTGCAATGAAATTGAACGGAATGGGCAAAACAAATGTTGGGAAAGTTGGGAACAAAGCATTTTGCTTCAATTTTAGCGGTTGTGAGTTGGAGTGAAATTGGAGGGACGAGAGGAGAATTTGGGTAGGTGGTTATGAACCCACTACAAATTAAGACAAAGACGTGTTATGGGCATTTATGTCATTTTACATAGGCCCAAAAAAAATGAGCCCATTTCAAATCAGGACTTGCATCGTCTTCTTCTTCTTCTTCTTCTTCTTCTTCAACTGTATTGTATTGTACCTACACTGAATCAAAGCAGTGCTCTGTAGTCTCTGTACTGTGATTGCTCTGATTGATTCTGATCAAAATGGAATTTGTTCCCGAAGAAGGCACAGCTCCCCGCCGAGAATGCCCTACTCTCGTTCTGGTTTGTTCAATTCCTCTGTGTTGCTTATATCCGATTAGGGTTTTCCCAACGGTTGATTATAGCGTGATTGATCTTGCATATATAGCCGGCTTTGTCAATCGGAAATGCGGGGCAGCTGGCGGTGGATTGGCTGGTCTGGTCCATCAAGGCAGAGAGAATGGGGTATTTGGATGATCCATTTGTTCTTCCCTGCGTCGGGAATGACCCGTACGGCCCCGTTCCCAAAGGCGACCTTGCTCTCCCTCTCGAAGGTCGAATAAATATAGATTACTTGTGTTAGTTTTGTTGCTAGTATTGAATTCTTTGATGCATTTTCTTATGATTGAAAATATTCTTGTCTGAGAGCATATGATAATTACTTAGTTTTGGTTTGCAGTTTATGATTCGTCGTCTAATGCACTGGCGATTATGCAACTTAGATCCCCTGTTGTTAAGGTATTAGCTCTATAACTAATCAACCACCTGGTAATGTCGTATATTGCGTGCCTACATTATAAGATATCTTATGCTTCCCACAAGGTCGTACGAGTTGTCTACATGAAACTCATTAGTTATTTAACATTTTGCTCTGTTACCTTGTTGTGTTTCGATATACTTCTGTTTACAAATATAATTTATAAAAATTTGAATTGGATGTATGTGATGCAGTGTCAAGAAGATAAATTATTCATTTTTCTTACTTGATGTGTTGTTTCTATGATCTTCTTTTGTCTTCTATCTATACATTTGCATCTATGACTGAAAAACTAAATGATCATTCATACAGGGGATGATGTTCAAGTTTGCTAAGAACTTGGCTGATTTTGCTACTGCTAGTGGAAAGAAGCATGTTGTTGTACTCTCAAGCTTGGATTTTGGGAGGTTGAAAAGATATGATATGTCAAGGTATTTGAAACCAAATTTGATGGGTTTTTTTTCCTAACCTTGTGATCGGATATCTCACCATGGCAGAATTAATTTAATGGCTTACTTAGGTGCTCTGTTTATGATGCCCAGAGCTAGAAAAACTACATTGTAACTGCTTCATTTCACGCCTTTTGTTTATGAATGTTTGATTTCCTTTATCACATTTTTCAACTTGAAAATTAATTTGCTTGATTAGGAGAGATTAAGAATGCGAACATCTAATTAAACATATGGGTAAAATCCACCAGACCCCTTGGACTTATCCGTTTTTTGGATTTAGTCCTCATTTATGGTTTTGCATGGTTCCCACCCTTTATCTTTCCATTTTTTGCAAAAAGGCCCATTTGACCCGCTGTATCCGGTTAGTGACTGCCACGTCAGCGC
>JAYMTA010000126.1:0-38986 GCA_036897625.1 Pelargonium cotyledonis
GAGTCTAAGGCTTTTGAACAGCAAGAAGCTGCACGTAATGGAACTCGGAAGCCTGATCCATCCATTGCCAGCAAAGGCCATCTAAGGTAACTTTTGTATTTCTATGAGTGGATCTTTCTGCATTTGATCATAAGATTTAAGGTGTGCTTTCTCATGCTACTTCATTGCACAATCCCACCATTGGAATACACTATTTTTTTTGGTATGGTTGCTTTTACTTCCACATTCTGAAATCAAATAATTGGTAATACTAATTAAAAATGCAATGGAAAGTAACCATTACGACTCATCTACTTGCTACATGTCGCTTACTGAGGACTATGAAGATATGTTTAATTGCTTTCTTCTGGATACTTATAAGTTTTAACGGCCATATCAAATGATATTTATCTCGCTGTTAACGTTAACCAGAAAAAGAAGTTTCATAGACTTATAGTGGATTTTTGATATCTTAGTGAAGATGTTCCTTTGGTTTATATAGAAAGATAGTACCTGTTCCATTTCATTTTATTGCAAGTCATATGCACCATGTGCATGCAATGAGGCTGATAGAGGTTGCGTCATGCGTGTGTGAGGCACTTCTTATCTTATGATACCGTTTATGCTTATTCGACTCATTGAAAGATGTTGCTTATGGATGTTACAAAATTTGCAGTGTATCTGATTTGCTTGATTACATTAATCCAAGTCATGATGCCAAGGGGAGAGATATGGTGGCAGTAAGGAGGAAAAACTATATTGCAAAGGTATGTTGGATTATAGGGTCATGGTGGGTCAAATTTTGTAGCCTTTTTTATGCCAATTGGATTTGAGATAAGTTCCTCTTGTTAAATTCTCACATGGGAAGAACTTTTCAACTGGTTGTTTGTCACTTTTGGCAGCCTCTTTCTTTTTAATTAGTCGAGAACTATTTAACGAAATCTGATGATGGCTGATTTTCCAGTGAACTGTGGTTTGTAAATTATAACTATAAGCTTAATTGCCAGAATAGGAATCTTAGTGGCAGACTGAAACAAGGATGAAAAATAGTAGTCTATGAACTTTAGAGGTGTACAGGATTTTTACGTCAACCATGCGTGGAAGTTCCAAGGACAGAGAAACACCTCCATATAAGTGAAACTTGTTATCTTTGTCATCATAGACCATATAAGTGACGACATTTCCTCATAAGGGTGAACTTACTTTTTTAGCACAGCCCCAAAGTCATAGAAAGATATGAACAAACCACTTCCTAGTCAAGATAGGATAATCTGAGACCTAACTAATCATCTATTGAAGGGAAAACTAATGTATGGCTTGTAGCTAGATGGGAAGCTCACCTACTGGACCTGTGTACCTTAAAGTCATAGAAAGATATTAACACACGACTTTCCTAGTCATGATCTGAGACCTAACTAAGATTCTACCAATGGGAAACCTAATGAACCGGCATATGTTCTTTTGAAGCCCTTAATCACTAGCATACCAGATGGATAGTTTTAATATGCATTTTTATATAATGCCATTCACGATTCATCCCTCCGCTCTAAAGAAATGGACTTCTGTGCGTATTTCTTTGCAGGTGAAGGGGAAACCGGATCAAACTTCTAGCTTGGCTAGTTCTGATGGATCTCCAAAGGATAGCCCCAAAAAGGCTGCAGTTGAGGAGGCACAAATACATGTATTAGGTGGTGATGACGACGAGAACCAGGAGACTACCGTTGAACCAGTTGAGTCCCAGCAACTTGTGCTGGAAGAGACTAAAGTGGAGAAGCTGAATATTGCCGGTGAATTTCCATCTGAAACAAGTATTCAATTTGGTGATGATGGAAGACAAGCTGAAGGGAATGATGGGTGGCAATCTGTTCAAAGGCCAAGATCAGCAGGCTCATATGGACGGCGAATGAAACAGCGACGTGGCACTATTGCAAAGGTCCACAGTCATCAGAAAACAAATGTGGAAACAGTCATGGAACATGCCCAAACCAAGACTAATCATCAGAATAGTAGGCACTACCTGTTGAAGAAACGACCAGTATCTCATGGAAATTATTCAGAGTACCTTCCCATGAATGCCTCATCAGGTCCTAAATTTGGGCGAAGAGTAATCAAAACTTTAACATACAGGGTTAAGTCTGTGCCTTCATCTACCAAAGATGAAGTTACTGATATTCCTAGAGACAGTGGAGAATCTTTGGTATCTAAACCAAACAACTTCAGTCCAATGAATAATCCAGTGGTTAGTAGTATTGGCAAATCTCCATCATACAAGGAAGTGGCACTGGCCCCTCCAGGTACTATAGCCAAGTTGCAGTTTAGGGTGCCCTATAGTGATATTCCCGATAACTTGGTAGATGGCCGTGGAAAACAAGAAGAAGAAGCTTATGATGCGAAGAAAAATGCTGGCACAATGATTAAAGGGGTAAACAATATAGTTGAAGAGAACAATAAAATTTCTGATGGGGATTCCGCCATTGAATTGAAAGATAATTTTGATGTGATTGAAAAGAAAGGAGAAGGAGAGACAAACGATGCAGTAGAAGATGTCCCTTCAAAAATAGATTCATTGAATGTTGAAGCGCTTGTACCATGTGATGTTGAAGTTCACAATGAGGTTCAAACAGGAATTCTAGAAGACGGAATGCCAGATTCAATTGATTCTCCTAATGAAGAACTCCCTGGGAAGGATTTATCTGGCAGTTTTGAACCCCACACCAATATGAACTCCATGTTGCAAGGAGTAGAAGATCTGAAGGACAAATCCTCAGTCCTAATTTTAGGTGATACTCGGGGATTTGCTAACAAGAGGTTGTCTGCATCGGCAGCTCCGTTCAACCCATCACCCATTGTACGTCCTGCACCAGTTCCCATGAACATAAGTCATCCTACTGGACCTGGTGCGGTCCCAGCTATTGCGCCTTGGCCAGTAAACATGACCCTTCACCCAGGGCCTGGTACTGTCTTACCTGGCGGTAATCCTCTCTCTCATCACCCATACCCATCACCTCCTCCAACTCCAAATATGATACAGCCATTGCCGTTTTTGTACCCTTCTTTTACTCAGGTACCTACCACTACCTTTCCTGTAACCAGCAGTGCCTTTCATCCCAATCATTTTGCATGGCCATGCAATATGAAACACAATGTATCAGATTTCATTCCTACTACAGTTTGGCCGGGTTGTCATCCAGTGGAGTTTTCTGTACCACGCTCACAACCAGTTGCTGAGCCTATTGCTGATCGCAGTTTGGAGCCTAAAGGACACCATGATGGGTCTGGAAGTTTGAGTTTATTGCCGATTCTGCCATTGGAGATTGATGGTACAAGAGAAATTAAGAAAGACGTAAACCTTATAGCATCAGAGTTGGTTTATAATGCAAACAGAATACCTGGTGTTGGGTTGGAAAATGCAAAGGAAAATGGTCATATGAGTCCAAGCAGGCTTGAAAACACTGGGAATGAACTGAATCAGAACAAAAGCCCAAATGAGAATACTGGATTTAGTGGTGATCAAACCTTCAGTATTCTGATAAGGGGGAGGAGAAACCGAAAGCAGACTTTGAGAGTGCCTATCAGTTTGCTCAGTCGACCATATGGCTCTCAATCTTTCAAAGTTACATATAACAGAGTAGTCCGTGGGAGTGAAGTTCCCAAGTCTACCAATTTTCCTCGTACTGAAGATTGTACAGCTTCTGCTTCATAACTTGAAGCATTTTTGTTCTTGCCAAAAAAATGGTACTAGGATTCTGCAGAGAAGAAGTAGAAGATATAGACCTACATTGTCATACACGAACAAGATTGGAGTGGTCTAATCTTTCGTGGATTTCACGTTTGGAAATTGTTTTAGCGATTTTCTGTTGGCTCCAATTTCTGAGGTGATGCAGGTTTGTTCCTAATAATAAAATCCAATGTGTCCATATTTTTCAGTTAGTACATTTACATATAAAAGTCTGATTGTTGCTTTTACTAATCTGTTGCTGGTCTCTCCAGATTGCAAGCGGACAACGTGCAGTGAGTGCAGATGAAGAGTCAAGTCTGTCTGCTTTAGATTCGGTACTGCATCTCATCCTTTACTTCATTTATTCCAGTATCCGGATGGTAAACTGGTAGTTTATATTTTATAAGCCTGATTACAAATGGGAACCATTCATATAAATTTGTTTTGCAAGGGTTATAGTTTAGGACATTGCTAGGTTTATTAATATTTGTGAATGCGGAAACTGGAAAATACTACGATAAAATCTGTGAAAACTTTTATTATAGTATATCTTCACGGGTTGACAAGTGACTCTACATAATGTGCAGGTTTACAGTAGGAACTTTTGGGACTTCAGTAGGTGTTCTTAATGGAGATTTTGATATTTTGGTTCCCCAAACTTTTGGTTCACAATTTAGTTAGGAGATTTTTGATATTTTGGATCATAGCATTAAGGGATTGAAATCAATTTTGATTCCCCATAGCAATGACTTTTAACAATTATTTTGATTAAATTGTAAATGATTTGAGTTATTCTTTTAGCTGAGTATCAATATGTTGACTTTTAATAGTTGACTAGTATCTTTCATTGTCTTACAATTGAACAATGATGCCAAAATAAAGCTATTTCGTTTTCTTAATTCTTTTAAATATCTTGAGAGATGGACATGTAAGTTGGCATGCCACATTGAAACTAGAGACAAACACTCAGTAGGGCAAGTGGTTGATTTCACTTGTTCTCTCGATATCTCAGGTTCGAGTCTCGGTGTTTGTACGCTTGCTGATAAAAAAAACACAGAAACTAGAGACATTTACATGAAATAGTGGCACCCTTTTTGCCAAGGAAAAATCTTTCACTATAACCATTAATCTTTGATGAATAATCACAAGATGATCCTCTTTAGTCTCACTGTTATAAAATATTAAACAAAAATAATGCTCATTATATAAGAATGCAATCACTATTTACATGTTTAGCAAATCATTTAGCTAGCTACCACACTTAAGACCACACAATACATGAATTGGCTTAGAAATGTAGGTTTCAAATTCAGGTTTAGGCCTCACATAGCATAGTAGTGGAAAAATCAGCTATTATGCAACTGGGTTCATTTGGTAGGTTTCAGTAGGCTGAGAAGCCTTCTTCTCTGATATTCTCATCCATAGCAAAGCTTCTAGTACAATAACTGTTAATATAGTTATTCCAACTAGAAACCCTTGTCCGATTTTCCACTCGTTCCCGGCGTGCCCTAACTGTATCCCCAAAGCTATATTCAGCGCCGCGAAGAAAATGGCAAACCTTCCCGTCCAGTGATGATACCAATTCCAGTATCTTCGGATCTTGGAATCCTTGTTGGGGCTTAAAAAGAATGCCAGTATCTGAAATTCATAAGTCACAGAACACAGTCAATATTCAAAACAAGTAGAAAACATATAAAGACAGATACATTATGTTATATCTACCTGGAGTATACTTAGGACAAGAACAAAGATTCCGATGCCTCTGTGTTCGGGTATGTCCGCGTTGACTAGAGCATAGAGTTGCTGTCCAACGATGACAGCAGCGAGCCCGATCATGAATCCCAGAAACTGGAAAACAATATGAAGATAGTACCAGAGTGGTTCCTTGTGCTTGAAGTATCTTGCAAAAATAGCCCCAAATGGTATGAACACTCCCCATCCCATTATGCCCAATACACCATGTGTCTTCTTCATCTTACTTATACTCGGAGTATTCGAAGGAGTAACAAAACCTTTGGAGAAGTCGAATATGATGCTCGTTTTATCGTCATGTCGGGTGAGAAGTCTATGGCCCGGGTACTTAGTCCCGATCGCCAGTATGATTGGCTGG
Organism: Pelargonium cotyledonis; assembly: GCA_036897625.1. Classification (NCBI taxonomy): domain Eukaryota; kingdom Viridiplantae; phylum Streptophyta; class Magnoliopsida; order Geraniales; family Geraniaceae; genus Pelargonium; species Pelargonium cotyledonis. Next base: position 5,808 of record JAYMTA010000126.1, read on the forward strand.
CGACTGACTTGAGCCTCGAACTTCATCTGAAACGCTAGATAGATCGAGGCCCCGTAGAGGACAACAGAAGCCGGGACATTAGTGAGAGGCAATTCGCCTTTGTTCGGGATGACTTGTGATCTATGAGCTCCCTGCAAGTAGTATTGGCTGATTTTGGCTCTGCCTTTTGGTGTCAACCACCCAACCATGGCACTAGACCCAACCATCATCCCATCTTTTGAGAAACCCAATCCTACCCATCCGCTGGTGTATACTGCAGACACAATAATGGTCATCACATTGTCCTCTGTTTGGGAATGCTGTCATAACCAAAACAAAACATTTATGTATCAGCCAAAATGGAAAATTCAGAACAACCTTCATCGGGACAAGTGACTTTAACGCACTTGCTTCTTTTGAGATCTCAGGTTCGAGTCTCGGTTGTTACGCTTGCTTATCAAAAAAATTGAAAAATTCAGTATCGGGATAGGAAGAAGATTGAATAGGATCTGTTACGTACCCTTAAAACGATAGTGTTCCAGACCGGAGAGCATTGCATATCAGAAATATTGGAGTATGGTGGAGGAAGAACTGTGCTCAAATCAGCATTGCAAAGTTGCATTACATTTTGAACTGATGGATTGTAAGGAACTGGTTGAGCAGCAGCAAATGAGTTGTGTTTGAGGACAAAGCTGAGAAGCCATAACCAAACAGCAACATTGGATGCAACAACCATTGTAGTTTTGGGGAAAACAATGAAGAGAGTGATGGAGATGAAGATGAAGATTGTTGGAGAATGTGGTGAGGAGTGAGCAGAGGTTGAGAGGTATCATCAGTCTGATTAATGGGTTGGTGGTGGTGGCAGTTGGTGATGGTATTTTGGCGGGTGATCATCATCATCATCATCATGCCTCTTCCTGTCTTTTCAACTGTTTATTTTTCTTTATTTTCTTTCTAATGTGAAAATTATATTTCCTATAATTAGTAGCAATATGTAGTTCACGAGAGTGTTTTTGTTGTGAATGTGATGTCTCAGACTGCAAATAAATCTTAAAAACATACTGAGATATTTAAAAAAAATAAAATATAACAATTAGAAATTCAATTTGAGTCTCATTTATGTTAATGCTTGCAATATTACACACAAAATTAATTAATTCTTCAAACTGTGTTACTGGACCAAAAAAATAATCAAAGCAGTTGAATTAGTAATGAAGCAATTATAATAACCACATTTTTGGTGGGGCATATGATTGATAAACTAATTACGGGCATTGGGGCTGACTTGTTTTGCGTTGCAAGAAACACAAAAGTCCCCACAAGAATCAATTTGACAACTCAACCAATAATAAGTACTATAGTTAAGATTAAATCCCATTTGTATTACTATATATTGGATGGATTATGAGGTTTGGGTGATTAATTGGAAGGTGATACGTCGTTTTTGTTTTTGTCCCATAAGTTGGTGTACAGCTTTTTTGGTCAATTAAATTAGCTGCAAAATTTTGGAGTGGTTAGGACTCTAAATTTTGAATCAACGACATTGGTTCCATATATTAATTTGAATTGAGGACATTTTTTTAGGGAAAAAAGCTAAATCATCATCTAAATCTTTCTAATGATGTACATATAGCTACACGAATAATGTTGCATCACATGTGAGTACAAGAGTTTACGTACATGTCCCAAGTCTTCAGTTATTCGTTTTTACATTATATATATATATATATGTTCTCACTTCATGCAAATGTAATTTGTTAATTAGTCGTCCATCAATATCTTCATTCTTAATATAGTAACATAATAAACTTAAACGAACATAGTAGATTTTTAGCATTACTCCAAAACAAACTTCTAATAGTATATAATCAGCTCATCTTATTAATCAGGAATGTCACACAGTCACACTCTAATACGTACTTGATATAAGCTAGCTCTGATCATCATTGTAAAGACCAACACATAACATAACTCACACATATACATACATACATACATACATACATACACGCATATATATGTTATGAGTTATAATCTCATACAAACTATGAGTTCTTTCCTAGAAACTCAAATCTCAAACTCCACCAAATCTTATACTTAGTAGTCATGGAAATGTTGTGTTCATTCAGAGATAGCAATTAGACCTAATGATATATATATGGAGAAGAATCTCAACAAGATTTATTGACTGAGAGTATTAACACTCATACCCGATCCAATAAATTTGTGAGAGTGAACCGCTTGTCCGATTCTATTTCGTTTGTCGATCTCTTGACAAAGAGTATAAGACAATAAATCATAATTGATTCTAGGCGCGATATGTATATATCAAGAGTTTCGGGGCAGCCTGAAAATATGTTCCTCCCCACTCTTCTCATCAACCTTCACAACCCACTGGCTCTTGTTATTAACATTCTTGTTGCTTGATCTCACTTTCATCATCTTCCTGGCTTCACATCTTCTCTGAGCCTTCAAGCAGCAATTGCTTCTCCCAATAACATTAATCTCCATTCCTTTACCGATCGGATTCTTCATAGACCGTACAGCAACGTCCTTGTTCTTAATCCCCAACCCTCCCGATCTCCTCTCGCCCAAATTGCTCGCCACAACCATCGATCTCTTCGGGTTCACGTCCACCATCTTCAGAAGCTTCTGGTACTCCTCGTTCTTGCAATCCACCAGCGAGAAGTCGATGTTCTCGTAGCTCCGCAGCAGCTCGAAAGGGTCTCCGGTCTTCAATTCTACCATTTCTTGGAGACCCGAGTTTTCTAGAAGTTTCTTGTTGGATTCGTGGTCGGGGGCGTGAGGGTTTGGGTGGATGCAGACGAGCTTGCCCCCGGTGTGCCTGGCGGCGGCGGCTAGGGCTAGTGTTGAAGGGAACACACCTGCGGGTGTGACCTCGACTATGAGCTTTGCGTTCATGCCTGCGGCTAGAGCCGATACGAACTCGTTGCTTCCTGGTTCTTGTATGTTCTTTGAATGATCGCAATGTGACATTCTCGTCTTCTCATTGTTACACTATATTTACGTACATAACAAATGATTCTCAAGTTAACTCATAAACCACATATATTATAATACATATTTACATACATACATATATATATATATAATGGCGGGGCGTAAGATAGGTTGTAGCAAGCATCTATCTGTACGTACTATTCTTCAGAACTCTATTAAATATTAAGTAAGTTTTTTCCTCGTATTCAATATTATGGCTCTACTACTGCACACACGGTAGAAAACCTACGTGCACATGTATAGATCGGTGCTACACAATTCCCTAGGCGGTGCCTAAGTTTTGCTCAAAAGAGGAGACAACTTCAATTAAAAATCACATAAAAGGGATAAAATCTTCTTTAAGCTAAAGGAGCCATCACTATCATGGCTGATGCATTTTTGTTGAAATAATTGAATTTTTTTTGGTACATAATGAAGTTTTGGGAGCTGATTGTGAGCAACTATCTAAGACGCCTGTGCCCTAGCTCCGCCGTTGGATGGGGTAGAATTTCAATGCATGCTCAATACCGATCGCTAAATTATTTACAATCATAACCTATTTGTTCTCAATGCAATCATATATCCATGAACATATATAAACACCAAAAAAACAATCAATAATCGTAATAAAAGAAATGAAACATTTAATTTTCAGTGACAATAAATAGGAATCAGTTAGTTTCTTGAAGCTCTTAACCCTAAAAAGAAAATAATCATTTCTAGCTAAATTAAAACCACAATCGAACAAAATTGAATGTCATGTTTATCCTGAATTTCGTAAAGAAAAATCTTACCAACTTGAGGGTATCAAGATAAGCATTTGTAGCAGAGGAGGCAGACCATTCCATCTTCACCTACAATTTTCCAGTAAATTTATAAATCTTGATATATGTGGATATATATCAATTAATAATTAAAGAAAAATTGTAAAATGAATTGGGTATGGAAGCTGCAAACAACTTATGGACAAGAATGATGATTTAGAGTTGTTGTAATTGTGATCAGTACTGTTGGTTTTGAAGTAATAATTAAATTAAATTAATTTTAATGGGGATTTGGGTGGATTTTGTTTTTCTTCTTCTTCTTGCAATATGCTTCCTTTTCTGGGATTGCAAAGAAAGCACTTGCAATTGGGGCTAATAATTTTATGTCACAATTTAACATAATTTTGCAATTTTAAATATTAAGGATTTTGTGTGGGGACATATCACCAACAAATTCGGTGGATTATTTATAGCAATTTACTATAAAAAAAAATACTCTCATAATCCTGAAAATTTTGTTATATTTTCTTGCCATAAAAAAACAATTAGGTCACAAAATCTTTCTCCTACAGATTATTTTGAGGTAATTACGGGTAATTATGCTGTAATGAAGGATTCTGGGTTAATGAAAATTTTCTGATTTGTTTAAAGATAGTTGTAGTGGAAAATGTATAACCAGACAATTAGTTAAATATATGTCGTACTTTTTGGAGAAATAAAAACTATTTGTCGTACTTCACAACAAAATAGCTAGGGTTGTTTTATAACGGTTTAAACTTATGTTTGTTGGTAGGCCAGTTTTTTAAGATCTAACTATATATGAGTATACAAGCATTAGACATTTAGATTTATCGTATAAGTGAAGAAAAAAAAAAACGAGTTTAAGTTATGTTTACACAAATACGGAGAAAGTAAAACAATTTGAACCAATTTGTATTGCTCGTGATTTTATAGTTTGACTTCCAAAATGTGAATATTCATATTTATTCGTCACATGCAAGTTTGTTTTGTAAATATAAATATAAATTTTGTAAATTCTAGACTTATAAAATGTCTTTTTATCATAACAAAAACGATGTCTTTTTATCACAACAAATGTCTTTTATTTGTTGGTCACTCCATTAATTTATAGTATGTTCTACATTACTATAAAATATGCCACATTAGCCTGGATCAAAAAAATAAGAGACAATGTTGCATCAATAGTAGATTAATTAAAATCCTACACTTATAAATCCTAAAAAGTAGTTGAATTTTAACTTTTCATGGTATAGCTGAATACAATATACAGATGAATATATGTATTGCGACTCAATGTTATATATTGTTGAAAATGAAAAACAAACAATAATAGTGAAGTAATATAATCTTTATTTCATATTTCGAAACTCGAAAGTAACGTTACAATCGATATATATGTCATACGTTATCTTATAAGGAATAGACGATATATATATAATAGCTAAAAGAATCATTGATCGCCTAGACGATTTATAAGATCTTGGGTTTGAGGATTTTTTCTTACGTAGGCGACGTTGTAATTAACGGGTCCATGGAGGTGACGAGCGCCCTGCTCCTTTTCTTTTGCGGGAAGAAACTCATGCATTGTTGTAGGCTTGATATCACTACTACTATTGCTGATATAAAAATCTCTACTGCTATCAACAATATAGATGCCCTGCTCTATTTCTTGACTCACTTGAAGTTTTGCTTTTCCTTTCCCTTTCCTATCCATATTTGTGAACTAAAGGCTATTTTTCTTAATTTCTTGTCTCTCTTTGGTGTGATCATTACAATTTTCAAGTGACCTATTTATAGTGTTAATCTCATCAAATTATTTCTAGGATATATATATTTAATAACAAATTAAATCAAATCATAATTAATATGGTAATAACTATAATTGTTATCACCATATTAAGGATTTAATATAATTGTTAATGAAAATAAAATTTTAACCCTTTTATTTTGATTGGATAGAGTTTAATTGGTAATAATTAATATGGTAATAACTATAAAGTCAAACCCTAATATACAATTAGGTGAGCGACTATGCAAACCCTAAAATATTATATCTATATAAATAGAGGTTTACATGTTCCACGAAATTCAAAATTTATTGTTAATATTCATCTATGTATTTGTATTTTTAATTTGATTTTTCAAAATTTTCTTATTGTTAATATTCATGTATGTATTAATTCGTCAAAACGTCCTATATTTATTGCATCTTTGAACTCATCAACATTCTCTTGTACGTTCTAGAACAAGGTGCATGTTTTCTTCTACTTTTCAATTCACATGTCCTTCTGAACCAAACATTAGAGAGTCACTGAAAAAAAAGGTTCTCAATAATTTTACTTTACAATATAATCTAGATGATTAGTAACTCTGTATGTGAAAAAAAGTTGAGTGATTTTTTTTTTTTTTTTGGGTTTGCAACCATGTTATTGAAGAAGGTTTTGGGTTTGGTATGTAGCATTTTCTAAATTAGGTCTGAAAGTTTTTAGTGTTTTTATTTTGATTCTGAAATCAAGTTTATGGTTTTTTTCATTGTTGATTTGGAGTTGTTCAGTATTATTTTATTTTGGTTGCTCTGATCTTATAATTTCGAACAAAGTTGAAATTTTCGAATTTGTTTTCCACTTATAATATTGAGTTTTTCATATTTACATATGATACCCATTTCAATGATTTCTCAAATTATATGCAAAAATGTCTATGGGTTTGTTAATTATCAGAAATCACTAAAAGTTTGTCCAAATATCATGTCTTGGATTGGGAAAAATACTAATACCATTGCTAACATTGAGGTTTTTCTCTCATGGCAGTGTTGAGCAAGTGATCCATACACTCTAAAAGTGTTGCGGTGTCCGTGTTATATATTGTTGGAAAAACAAACAATAATAATAATGAAGTAATATAGTTTGCAGTAAATTAATCTTTATTTCATATTTCGAAACTTGAAAATAACGACATAATTGATATATATGTTATACGTTACTTTCATAAGAATATATAATAGTTAAAATGATCATTGACCTAGACGATTTATAAGATCTTGGGTTTGAGGATCCTTTCTTATGTAGGCGACATTGTAATTAACGGGTCCATGGAGATAAAGAACGTCATGCTCCTTTTCTTTTGGAGGAAGAAACTCATGCATTATTGTAGGCTTGATATCACTGTTACTATCAACATAGATGCTCTTCCCATAATTCAACATTTCTTGACCTTTCTCTTTCTCTTTTCCCATAAACATCTTTCCCACATGAAGTTTTGCTTTTCCTTTCCCTTTCCTATCCATATTTGTGAACTAAAAGGCTATTTTTCTTAATTTCTTGTTTCTCTTTGGTGTGATCATTTCAATTTTCAAGTGACCTATTTATAGTGTTAATCTCATCAAATCATTTCTAGGATATATATTTAATAACAAATCAAATCATATATATGTGTGCGAGAGTGCTAATCATTAAATTCTTTCTAGTATAATTTTAAAAATCAAATTAAATATGGGTGCATGTGAAGAATTAATAGTAACCATGAGCTATGTGTAATAAGTTAGTGAGAAATAGCCATGTCAAACTCTAGCTACTAGCTCTTGAAATATTTATGTTTTTCTTATTTGAAATGCTTGTGGAAATGAATATTATAATATACAATTTAACAAACACATGTAATAATTCTTTCTTTGTTATCTAATAACGGTTTATTCTTATTTTTTTGCTAAAGTTCATTTCTTTTTATTCATGGACATTGTTAACACACAGTAGTATGTATAAGTTTGGACATTGTTATCTGCTATAATATAATAGTTGGCACGTCAATAATGTGTCAACTAATAAAATATAACACGTCTAATATTGTATTACTGACTTGAATGAATTACAATGTGACACATGCACAAAAAATATCATAAGAGTTAAGCGTATAAGAACATGGAATAGAGGAGCTTGGTCAAGCTGAGGGCAAAAGAGAAGCCTTCTTCCCAAAGAGCAGCATGTACATGACAAAATCAAAGAGCTGAGGGCAAAGGAGAAGCTTTCTTCCAAAAATCCATAGAGACAACATCATAGACTAGATACTTTTATTCAAAATCAAATTTGTATATATTCAGTATATATTCTATTGGATCACAAAAAGAGCAAGTTTCATAGAGCTGAGAAAGCCCTGCCAAAGAAGCTGAGAGCCTAAAACTCAATAATCACTGTGATCCTACATATATGTATTGCTAAAAAAATCTGAACCCAAAAAATGATTTTGTGTGGATCTATTTAGACCAGGTAACTGCATCAATCTCTGCTTGGGCGCTTCTGTATAGCTCCAACCTTTTTGCGAGGTTGCTGCGGCGCTGCATAACTGCAGGATCTTCATCCAGTAATTTTGACAAGTGGTGTGTCTGCAAAATTATGGAACAAGTAAATCAGCAAACACCCAAATCATGGTATCATTGAAATGTTCCTCACCTCTTTTCTACCGAGCTCTGTGAAAAAATAATCCAGTAGGCTGCGCTTGGCCTCACGTACTTGACAGTAAACTATTGACTTCGGAATGGAGTTCCTCAGGTTTGCGCAGACCATGTTGACATAGGACAGAACCGTACTTCCTTTCGTGTTTTTTTTTATACACAATATTAGAGAATAAGATAGAAATCTTTGATTAACAACAAGAGCACATAAACTGCATATTTTCAACCTTTAAACAATAATCTAAATACTACAGAAACGATTCTGAAACAAAACGAATCACATATACACAGCAGGATCATAGATATTCTCCCTATGAACTTACCAATTCGGCGGAGGTATGCATCGTTATATCTGTCAAAAATTGAATGTGTTGGGTTTCCGCCCTTCTCAATGTCTTGAGGAAGCTTTCGGAAAAACTCAACAGTCAAGTAGCCACACTCCATGTCAACTAGCTGAAGAGTTGCTCTCCTACTTTCTTCTTTCATTCTCTCCAATGACTCACAAGCTGCATTGGTCACTTCAACTCTCAGAGTAGGATACTGCTTTAGTTCCTAGAACAGTAGAAACATCCATTCAGATACTATAAATATTATATATTTTTCTCATAATTTGAATGAGTAAACAACGTAGAATTATTTTTTTTGGAATGGAATTGGGAATAACATGCTGAGCTGATTATTTGAAATTTTTTTGGACATTTCGTGGGCACTGCTGTTGGGACATGCCAGTGGCAGCGGCGGCTGGCAACGGATGGAGCTCAAAGCTCTGATACTATAGAAACAAAAAGGAGGAAAATGTAATTTTCTTAAATTTGATCATAGGAGAGAAATCTTTATGTAGGGTGACAGATAAAGGTTGACTAACACATGAAAGAAAATAAGCTTAGGTTAAGGATTCATATGCGGAGGTAAATTAAGAATTTCTAATTTAAGGACATAAACTACAAGAACTTTAATATCTCGACAAATGATAAATCCAGGAGCACCACTAATACTCTATACCAGCTAGTATAGCCTTTGATATCATCTTTACTTCTAAGGTTATTTTACCTTCCACCAGAACATATGGACGAAGGTCACAGTATAGACTGTAAAGCCTAAATATATTTTTGGTGGAGTATTAATGTGTATTTATTAGATTCACTTAAAATGATAAAAGGAGATAGTAAAAAATCTATCATGTATATAGGGACTTGCCATAGTCTCACTAATGGACTTGTGAACCAGGTCCTTCAGTATGGCATGAACCTGAAATGTGAAAAGTACAGTGTCACTTAAAAATAATATACAACATTGGTAATCATAAACATCAGCAGTAATAAACAGCATATGTGCACTAAGGAAGGTGAAATGTAACAAAGAGCTACATTCATGCTGCTACTAACTAAAAAGTATCTTCTTTTTAGTAGTTCTGATTATGACAAAAAGGTTTAGTTTTAGCAGTCTTTCTGTATTTCACTTATGATGTGGCATAAAAATCAAAATCATGTGACCTCTGTACAAAACAATAAATCAAGCTACAGCAGTAAGAAGCAGAGGAGAAGAAAACTCCCTGGATTGAACTAACATCATCATATATAGTTCAATCAGTGTATTTGAAAGATGAACATTTTGTCATTTTAAAGGAAATATCATCAGTTGCACTGTCCTATGGATTTAACATTGCTCGGCCTTAGAAAGATTGACATCATGATTAAATTTGAAGTTGAAAGGTGAAAACATACAGCATCAACAGCTGTCTCAGCAGGACCTTTTATAGATACGATGGAGGATTCAATAAGGCGGCGATACCCTTGCTCAGGAGCTATTAAATGAGGTTGATAACCATCTGCTTCAGTGATAAGCTTTCGTATATTGTCCAATGAAAGATGTTTATCAAGCTGCAACCTCTTTATAGCAGCTGGAAACTGATTATCAAACACTTGATAGATTTTTTCACCTCCAGAGCGCCTGCATGTACAGTTATCATCAAATCCAAGTTCAACTTGAATATAAATACATAACCAAAAACACATACGAGCCATCAAGATGTTCTTTGAATATTTGATCAAAACTGCGACAAATTTCCATGGTCATGTACAGCTTTCCCTGCATTTGAAAAATGGAAAAGGAGATGCTTCACAATGCAAGCAGTAACCTGTGGAAATTCCATAAATCCAACCTACATGGATAACCACCAATGCAGAAAACCTAACGAGCATTGTCAAATAAGTGGGCCAACCACAAAAAAAAAAAAAATAGAGACTTGATTCATGTACTCTGCAGGACCAAACAGAACAATAAAGAAAATGCAGCGCTTACTCCAGCATCAGTAGCAACAGGCTTCCCGAGGCGACTCAATTCTGACTCCAGTTCAATAATAGTTTTACTAATAAGGGACTGAAGGCCTGGGATCCGAGATTTGATGACAGATTCCAAATGCTGAAAATTTTAGCCATATTCAGTGCCCAAAATATACATACCAATTACACAGAACATGATTATCTGGCTGACAGTGTATAACTGCCTACGGGAATTTGAAAAATAAAAATGAAAGCTATTCACTTCCTCTTTTCAAATGAAATAACCATAAGATCAACATATTTTATATTGTACAAAATTCAGGAACATATCTATGAACAAGCTGCATCAGGTAATACGGCAAACCTTAGAAAGCATTTTTGCCAAATACTCTGAACCCATCCTTTTCTCAAGATGCCTGTACTCTGGGCTGCTGGAAAAGTATTCTCGCTCTTTTCTCCGAGCAGCAACCATGTCAACACTTCTATTAATATCAGCTTGAGAACGATTTACGACACCAACCCAAGGGTACTGTAGCTTATATGACCGCCCTTCAAGGATCTATAAAATAAATGGAGAACTGGGAACAAGTCACATTTGACGAAACTTGAGTTTTTTTCTTTTAATGAGTAATAACAGTAAGGAAACCCGGACTTAGATTGACAAAACGAAACTTCCAGCAGCAATTATCTGAAAGCCATGTCGATAAAGAAACTGCATAAATGCATATTAAATGAAACAATAAAAACCTTTGGACGGAAACTAACTTTGGAATATTCTAGGAAACTGCTGTCCCAATATATGTTTAATCCAACTTTCACACTCTCATCTCATGACATGTCAAAAAGAATCTGAAACATCTTGGTAATGGTTCAACTTCACTATATCATGTAAACACACTTTCCAGATCTCCTTGACATAAAAGTACACAAATTCCATTTCTACATTTACAAACTATATCTGAAAGTCTCTATGCGTAACCTGAACCTTTACTTAGTCAAACATATTGGGAATCAGTAGCTTCACTTCTACAGACATAGATGAACTCCCTAAAGTGATTACCAACAATTTACTCCAAATTCCAAAAGCATAAGATGATTTGGTAGCATCACTCATTTATTACTAATTTACTACATTCCTAACACTCCTCGCATGGTTTATGATAGAACATAGATGCCCCATATAGGGTCAAACACAAATTACCTGCTCTAAATACCACTTTAACAACCAATGGCTCTCGAACCTTAAGTTGATCAGGTGCAGCATAGTTTATATTATGTTGGATATGTTGATTTTCCATGACAAATCATGGGATTTAATTGTGTAGTAAATCGTGGGATTTGATTGAGCAAATTATGAGATTGAGGAGTGATTGTAAATATAGGTTTATTGTACTACACACATCAAGTTAGTGAAGACATATTTAGCCATTTAGGCATTTCTTGTATTCCCTCTCTTCACTCAGTTTCTCTCTCTCTCTACCATATCATCTGTCCTATACCTATTATATCCCTAACATGATGAAGAGTTCCTTATCTCTACTGCTGCATATCAAGCTTGGTAAATATAAAAGACAAATTTGCTCTAAAAAACAATTTAAAGTTTTGAATTTAATTTAATTCTCTCTAGAACCATCTAAAAGCATAAGCTTACATCAACTGCATCAGTACCCTTGTCCATAAGATCAATCTTTGTCAAAACTCCAAATGTTCTCTCCCCTGAAAACAAATGTAAAATATTGTGAGCGACATCTACTTCTGATTCAATTATCTGCTGGAGGATAAAAATACAAAATGTGAAAGTTTGATATACGAAAATTTTCAGTTCTAAAGTATCTGACAATTCTAATAATAGACATTACTTCAAAACATCACACAACAGTATCATGCTGTCCGAGCTGGATGCAAATGAATCTCTCTTTGACATTCCATCAATTAGCTAAAATCCTAGTCATAAATTATTAACAATATCAATAATCTGAAGCACTAGAAGTTAAGTAGCACATTGATTTGTAACTTCTTTGTAAGGCTTTTAACAAAATTATCCCGAAAAGTCCCATATTATACGTTCAGATAAACTGAAAGGTAATACATCAAATTCAGCAGAAAGTATTTTCGAACCAAACTTGTGCAAGAAAATAATACATCTTCTAGTACATCTTTTATACAGAGGACAGTCATCAAAAGCCATAGTGTTTCCAACTCTCTCACTCACAGCAAGACATCAAGTTCTTTCAGCATGATAAAAAAGTATTGCTTTCTGAAACATGTCTTCTATATATGGCTCTATCCAACCCAGAAGAATTTCATATAACTATACCTTTAGGGTCTACTTCACGAGAGATCTTAATTGCGTCAGATGTAGCAAGATCTTGGTTGGCTGGAGATATTGCCAAAATGATGCAGTTAGGCTGCATTATAGTAAACAATTCTTGTCATTAAAGAATTCTCTTTTGCACAACAAATGATAAAAAAACTAATTAGATAAGTTATATCATGACATAAATCAAGCTTTGGCTGCACAGAATCCATGAGATCAAATTGATCTTTCGCAAAAATATAATAACTTTATGAAGCTAGAACCCCTCAAGGCCTCAAGTATAAATAAAAAAATCCAAGCAATTACCTTATCAATATAGGACCGAACCATATTCTCAATGTCTTGCACAATGCTTTCAGATTGACCCTCTACAATAGCCCATCTAGGTGCATTAATTGGATGGGGGAAAATGAAAATAACCATAAATTATATGCACAAGTAGGAGAAACATAACTTACCAACAGCTACTTTTGTAAGCCCAGGAAGATCGATCAGTGTCAAGTTCACCACTGTCAAAGTCAAACATATGAATATAGATAACTTTTACTAAAATAAAATAAAGATGAATCAATTACCAGTGATAAGAGACGCCTAACCTAGGTAAACAGTATGATGAGCATTCAATGGAAATTCATAAGTAGAAACCATGACCACTATATTGGAGGCAATGGAAATTAGCTCATAAACAGTCATCATCAATAGCAATTTCTTTTGGAAATAGATAAAGCGCGTGAAACTATGCCTAGAATTGATGTTCAAACTTCATTCACACCTTGTTTGAACCGAGAAGTAACAAGTGATAGCACATTCACCGAAAACTTTTACTTATCATTTATCAAAACAATATATTCAACTAAGCAAAATCATATTGTACATTCATTCAAAATCATTCTACCATCCTAATGCTTAAATAACACAATATATGTCATGGAGGAGGAGTCCAATAACATGAGAAACATCTCTATCTCACCATTAGGGGAGTAGATACTGAGATGAATTGGGACACTAGAAATCTGTTTGCTGCGGCCTGTTTCTCGATCAGTCTCATCACTGATCTCTTGCCTCACAGCAGCTACATGAAAGAAATAAAGGATTAGCGTCTAAGTTGAACAAGCAGAAAAGACATGTAAACAATAAATACTTAATAATAAAATAAATTTTGATTAGTAATTGTTGAAGTATGTCCCGCCTGCACGTGATCATGTGAGGGAGAGTGTTGAAAGGTACCACATTATAAGTGAAATGAGTTTGAGACCACTTTGGACTCTCCACCTTAGAACTTTAGGCTTTTGGGTTGGAGTAATGTAACGTGGAATCAAAACTGGTTTGGCTAGGGCCTGTGGCCCGTTTCTGTTGCTTCCTGCCTGCACGTTAGCACGTGAGGGGAGTATTTAAGTATGTTTAGTCTGCACATAAGCATGAGAGAGGGAATGTTGACATACTATTTGGACCCTCCTATTGGCTTAGACTTTAAGGTTGGAGCACTTTAACAATAAGCATTAGATGTGATAAAAACATTAAAACAAACTCACCCTTTGCCAGAGCACAGAAATCATTAGATAAGCACCAAAGAATTAACTATCTAAAACTTCAAATACTAATAATGACTAAGAAATATACAAAAGTCTGTGAATCTCTTCCTTGGAAGGTGCATAAACTCTGCATACTCTCGCGATCCTTCTTCAATCCTGTGAAGCTGCAAAACAAGAGGACGTCGAGTAACAATACCTGCACATCAATGTTACCATCACGCTAAATATTCAAGCAAAACATAAATTGGCAAACACATTACAATTTGTGTGTATGTGGGTTACAAATAATAGAACTATGGCTTACCTGATCCACGAGGTAAAAAGTCTTTACCAACTACACTCTCCAGCACTGAAGACTTTCCCGAGCTCTACAAATCATTAGAGTTTTGGTGATTTAAGTAATTTTTTTAACTAACCCATCAGTAATTTCTATAAGGGGAATTGTGGGAATGTGTATTTCATATAAGTGACATAAAATTTGTACAGCGTCTTTCAGTAAAGTATTATTGAGAAGCATAAGACCTACAATATATAAACACCATCAATCAAAATTGTGCAAAGGTTAGAGAGTGAGATCAACAGAAAGTAACACCCTTTGGATTTTCCTGATCTTTAATACCCCATCCGTCCCAAGAGGCCAAGACGAGTGCCCAATTTCCCATTTTTCTGTAAAATTTAGAGATAAGTTATTCAGGATAGAATTTTCCCCTCTATACACCTATGCGCTAGTGTTGTAACAAACTCAATGTGTTCTAACTAATTTATCTTAGGGATACATTTTTGTATTTCATGCATAACTAACAAACCAAAAATAGAAATTGGGCACTGATAATTTTTTATAGAGAAGGTGGATACTCATTTTATGACGCAAGGGGTATAAAATCAAAAGAAAAACCTATGGGGCATTGAAGAATGCAACTACACCCATTGATGAACTAGTTCAAAATAAGTATCCTTCATTATATTATATGTAAACACCAAACTAGTTTTACGACCTTAATGGTTATATATCATGAACTAAAATCAAATTGGCTCAAACTACACACTATTGGAATGGAATCGAGTCGAGAAATATGACATCAACCAATCCAGAAAACATTTTAATAGTTGACGCGTATATAATCAAGCATTGATCAGCCAAAACCAAAGAGAAAATAATATAGGAAATCAAGATTATAACGAACAATCGATACAAAAACCGAATCATAATTCAATGAGAAGAAAAGCATACAAAAAAACAAAAAGCAATTTGAACTCGATCCAATTAACGAAAAGAAATAAGAAAAAGGGTAACAAAAAATAAGGAATATAAAAACCTAACCTAAGGAGCAAAAATATCAAATCCATTGAATCAAAACATAATAGAATGGGGAATCTAAATAATGGAATTGATGATTGGAAAATGAGAAAGGGAAGAGGAGGGTTGGAGATGAAGACCTGACCACCGACGACGGCAATGGCGGGCAAGGAGTCCCAGAGTGTGGGCAAGGCGCTCTCGTCGCCGTGATCGCCGAGGGCCGTGCAGGCCCTCTGTAACTTGTTAATCAAGGATATCAGGTTTTCCATGAGAGCGATGAATTAGCTGAATTGCTTGCATGCACTAGTAGCAGAACTGCTTCAATTTCTTGCTGGCATTGCGTACTTAGGATCTGCTATTTCCTTTATTTATTGTATGCTTTTTGAAAAATGAAAGAAGAAGCTGAACAGAAACAGAAAAAAGGAGAGAGAATGAGAATGGTGGAGGAGGAGACAAAAATTGGAAGTTGAATATTTCAATGTTCGTTGCTCCTAACTAACCGTAGACGTTGGCTATTTTTTTTAAATATTTTTATCATCCATATGACTCTTGACTCTTGCAAGAAAGTAGTCACTATGGCTTGGCACAATACACTAAATTATCAATTAAAATTAGTACATTAGAGATTAGGGTGACCGAAATCTCAGTTATGTTTTATTGGTTGAGACTGTCAGTCAAGAGACAAACGAGATGGATTCGAATGGAGCGTTTCGCGCCCACAAATTCATTGGAATATGTATAAGTGTTAATTGATTATGTAACTTCACTTTATTGGTCAGGATTAATTTGGTTGAGACTCTCAGCCAATAAACAATGGCTGAGATTCAAATTCTCTTCTCTCAAAGAATAATAACAAAACAAAATTTGTACGTTTGATGTTCGCATAACAAGGCACGGTGCAAAGTTCGCGTGGAGACGTACAGTGCAGTATTGCAATGTTCGTGCAACAAGAAATGATGTGATGCTTGTGAAACAAAGTTCGATGTGATATTTGCGTAACAAGACATGATGCCATATTCGTGATGTAGAAAGTTTATTTATTACATGAAGTTTTAGCGTGTGTTGTAACTTTAGGAAATGCATGCTATGTACATGTAAAAGGTATACTGTGAGAATGCTTCATGGAGTGACATTTGTCTTATATTAGATAGCTTAATGCTTTGACAGGTTGGAGGAAGCTTTATATTTTGAAGACACTTGACACTATTAACTGCTCCTTCCGTCCCAAAATAAGTGTCTTGTTTCTCTTGCATTTTTTGTTTTAAAATGAGTATCTTATTTCTTTTTCTAGTAAGTTAGTTATGCATAAATTGTTAATAATATCCTTATAAAAAGTTAGTTAACATCCCTTAACATATGATCATGAGAATACAATAGTAAACATATCACACTTACTAACTTTTTTTTAATTTTTCTCAAAATAGAAAGGAGAACACTTATTTTGAGACAAAGAAAGTAATTGTTAATTGATTTTGGGCTCGTATGATAGAAACATAATGTACTTTTTTTTTTAGCGAAACAATTCGAAGATTATTATTGATGATAACTGAAGTTACAGTCAAACAAACTAAAATTCGAGACCAAACAAATATTTAGAGGTACAAAACTATGAACCCTAAATCACTGATCAAAGAACACAAAAGACCACACCTGAAACAATTCGAAACCAATCACCTAAAAATATAGCAAATTGGACCCTGACAAACCGAGGTCCAAAGATGACACCCCAGCCGGTTATAATAGGCTACCCACTAAGGACGGGCCACCAGCCCCTCCCGGAGCCTTCAAGCTCCGGTACTACAACCCGCTACTCTCTCGGGCGGACCAGCTCTGCATGGTCCGCTTGACTTGTCTCCAGCCCTACCTCCGATGCCTCCTCCCCTAATTCTGGCACCTCCACTTCGACCCCATCCTTCTCCTCGCTCCCGATTGACAGAAGCCCCAACCCTGTCTCCACCTCGTCCTCCCTCCGAACCATTTCAGCACCAATACCACCCTCCGATCTCCTCCTTGTCCCGCAATCCACACCACTGCACGCTACCCTCACCCTACGACTCAATTGTCGCAGTCGAACCCCCTCCGCCTCACTCCCGGTCGACCGGAGCCCCAGCCCTCACTCTTAGTCAACCGCCACCTGAGCCATCTTCATCCGTTTCCGATCGCAACCTTTACCCCCGCCTCGTTGAACAACATTGCGTTTGTTGAGGCCCTCCGCTAGATCTCGCCGCCATCTACCGGATCTCGTCCTTGCTGCTACTGCCACCACTCAAATTTGCTGCACTCGTCCCTCGATCCCAGAACCGAGTTCCGATCGCCTCCCTAACGCACCGCTCTTCACCGCAACAACCCTCTGTCAACAACTCCTCTGCCACTCGTCAACTCTCCTTTGTCTCGTCCAGAACTGCTGCACTCGTCCCACTCCTCCGCCGCCACTCACTACTACACAAAACCCTAAGCACGCATAATAGCGGGAAACGACCACATAAAGAAAGATGTTACAACTATTTCAATATTGTCTAGTTACTCGTTAACTATCGAACCGATATGAATTTGTGATTATATAAACACAAATATACCCATAATTTTTATGTAAAAATATACATATATTGACAAATTGTAGCCCAAGAGGAAGCTGGTTATAGAAATTTAGAACGGGTGGATCCGGTAATTGGATCGGGCCAGTGTAGTGAGCTCAGATCTGAAAAAGGCTAATACTAAAAACGATCCTGTTTGTTTTTGTACATCGAAAAGAGTAGACTCGGATCTGAATATTTCCACTCCGGTTTGGTTTAGGTCCGTCGTCTTGTTCCTTCCTTCTCCGATTCATCTCTGCTGGTGTCTCTCCTTCGCTGTTGTCAATTCCTTCCTTCGAGAATCTACGGACCGGATCGTCTTTATCTCCGTCACTTGGATTTTCAGGGAAGAAGAAGAAGATGTTCAAATTCTTGAAGGAAGTGGTTGCCGGATCTGGGGCAGGAGTCAAGGATCTGCCGTACATCATCGGAGAGCCCTACTCATCTGCTTGGGGTTCTTGGAACCACCATCGCGGCACCAGCAAGGTACTTCTCTCCTTTCATTTCTATTATGTATACACTTCACTCACTCGGAATCTTTATTTATTTTCTTGTTTTTTGATTCGGTTATGTTTTTACTGTCTGTTAAATTCGCACACTTTGGGCTTGATCCCTCCCAAATTTCAGACGATTTAAGGATTAGGAACTGTTTTTAATTGTGCTTGTTTGTGTTTTCACTTAGATTATGAACTTTGTCCGTGTGCCAAGTTGAGCTAGATATGTTATTCCCAAACATTTGATCCCTGTGGAGGTGTATCTTTTCTTTTTTCCCATTCACTTGATTGATTGAATGAAACGTCCTGGTTTCTGAGGAATGGGTAGCTTGGATTTTGTTTTCACATCTTTTTGGTAGTGTGGTGTCTGCATGGAGGCCAGAAATTCAAGTGGATCATTGTTCAGATAATTTTTGGATTCTGAACCTTCTACTGGGGTTTATTCTAGGTGCATTTCCACTGAGTTAGGATATAATGGGACATGGTTTAATGCAATGGAAGAATATTTTTTACCTTCATAATGCAAAAAATATTGAATTTTGGAGCTTCCTCATGACCTGTTCTGTCTGACCACCTTTGAGTTTAAATTGACTCCACCAAAACCTGTGGACAAGGAGTTTAACTACTTTTGCTATTAGCTTTATATCAGAAAGTTCTATGTTCGAAAGTACTTCCCTATAAATGTATTCCCCAAGATTGAAGGATTGACTGCCTCTATTTTATGCATACTGAAAGTTGAACTGAGTATCTCATCTATGCCATTAGAACCTCTTTTTCTTTCCTTTGCTCTATCAGCTATTTTGGGACCCAATTTTTGTTTGTATGTTATGTAGTTTATCATATGGAGGAACAGATTGGAAATAACTGCAATTAATCATTACCTCAACATCTGAAGACCAACTTTGTTCAAAAGCTCGTGTAGTTTTTTTTCTTCTTCTATAGTGTTAGTATGCATAAATTATAACCCCCTTGTCCCAAAATAACTGTCCGCTTTTCATTTTTTTTATGGAGATTAAGGATGATTAGTTACAACTAAGTTTTTTCTCTTATACCTCATGTGCTCTACTGCTCTTCTTCTAACAAACTCAAAGGGTTATAACTAATTCATCTTAAGAATATTGTTAGTATTTCATGCATAACTAACTAATTAAAATAGAAAGTGGATAACTATTTTGGGACGGAGGGACTATATTTTATCTATTTCTTTATATATATAAAAGCTAATATACTCCTAACTGTTTGTTTATTTTTCAGGATGATGGGTCACCAGTGTCAATATTTTCTCTTACTGGAAATAATGCCCAGGATGGGCATTTAGCTGCTGGTCGTAACGGTGTCAAACGTCTCCGCACTGTAAGCAATTCAAGATTGTTGTGTTAGATGTATTGGGTACAGATTATAATGTAGAACTTATATATTTACCTTTTAGTTGGTATTCTCCTTTTCATTTTTTCCTTGACGTTTTTTTGGGAATTTGATTGAATTGTTACTGTTCTACAACCGAAATGTTATTATCCGTTTTTTACTTTAGCTATCAATTTGAAATCATACTCCAATTTTCATAAAAGTTTAACTCTCTGTTATGTATATATCTTCCTCAACCTTTCTAAGCAATTTCGTCTGATATTTTGATTGAAAGCTATATCTGGTTGGCACCTTAGCAGTTATATTTATCAGTAGTTGAAATCTCTACAAAATGGCTTAGTGTTGTATTCTTTATGATTAGGGGAAGCGACACAGTCACTCTCACTCAGTTACTAGCTTGACCCTGAAGATCAATTGAATGAATTGATACTCCTTGACCTAATGAGTTATCATATGCATTAATTTCTTTAACAAAAGAATTGGTGATTTTTCTTGGCTCACCCTCTACTGTATCCAACTAATGGTATCTTCCTCCCAACGCATTCAGACATTACTCTTATATATGGGTTCATGCTATAGTTATACCTCAGCAATGAGTTTCTGCCATACAAGAGTAATGTCTGAATGTGTTGGGGAATTTTCTCGGCCCATGATGAGTTCAAAAAAATTTATTCCTATTTTTGTCACTTATGGCATCTTTCTATCTGTATTTTTGCGATTGAGGTTTTTTACCATGCTCTTTTGTACATGATTGGAGATAAGACTTGGCAGGCCCCAACTTTCATGTGAAACTTTTTTTTTAGGTTTCATTAGAAACCTTTCTTTTGATATCTATCATTATAATTTATAAGACCATCATTACTTGCATAAAACTCTGCATTTTTCTTTTCAGGTCAGGCATCCAAATATTTTATCATTTCTCCATAGTACTGAGGTTGAAACGTTTGATGGTTCTACTGCAAAGGTTACAATCTACATTGTCACAGAACCTGTCATGCCACTGTCAGAAAAAATCAAGGAACTAGGTTTAGAAGGTACACAAAGGTACACTCCATCTTGCTCATATTTTTACTTATTCAAGTGCTCTTGTGCTCGAATGCCTTTGTACATTGTATTTGTATGTTATGCCTTCAACAACCCTCTTCTTCCCCCTCAAGACCCCCCCTCCCAGAAAGAAAAGTGTTTACTGTAGTGCACAATTGTAGTGTTCAAGACAATGTTAAATTATCAGCAAAAGAAAAACTTTAAGTGCACTTCTTTTCAATGGAGCTCTCACTTTGCGCAAGCCATGAAGGACATTTGTGCCTCAAATGAGCTTATAGAATACCAAGCAATTTTTTAGAGAATTTTCATTGCGTTTTTTAGATTCTGAACATTATTCTTCAACATAGAAGTCTTGTGAAAAAACTAGCAAGAAATATTGACGTAGTGGCTGTTGGAAACCTCAGTTATGGACCAGTTGGTCTTTAATTTTCTTTGTTGAGTTATTTTGAAGTACCCTAATATATCTTGTGAACTTTGGTTTACCTCTTTGTATTTTATTTTATCTTCTATTATTGATTTATTTCCATATAATTGATTATTTATTCAAAATATAATGGAACTTTCATTTGATGGTAGGGATGAGTATTATGCATGTGGATTGAACCAGATAGCAAAAGCTGTGAGCTTCTTGAATAATGACTGCAAACTTGTAAGTAACTCTTCTGAAATATGTAATCAAAGCTGTATTATGACCAGACTTGCAAAAAAATGACAAAATAATACTGCTCTTACTAATATGTAGCTTCACTTTATTGTATTGTAGAGTATGCTACGTGATTTAAGTTATAACTGTTTATTGACTTGACAAAGGAAAAAAGTACTATAAGAAACTGTAGATTATTTTTTGGGGTACTTCTCTCCTTTTTAGCAGGGAAATGTGTTTTTCTTTGTCCATTTGATAACATCTGGCATTGCTATTAGAAACTAGCTTATATGTATTCCAATTATAAAGATTGATGTAAATTATGTTGCTTATATCTTCATGCCTCATTCATGCCAATAACGGAAGGATTTGTTTGTGTGTGTGCACGCATGCATCTTTAGGCAAAAAAAAATTTTGGTTTCTCATTTCACTCTTCAGGATGCTTTCAGTTGGAACCTTAGTAGCAGGAGTAGACTCTTATGCCCCTATAGTTTGCTGATTAGCAGCATGGAAAGCTTTAGATTTCCCGTCTTTTTAGTTACACACTTTCTATGTTTGACCCTGTGCGAACATGAAACTGTTTTTTTCTTTTTTTCTTTTCTGTTTTGTTGCATTCATGTATTCTGAATGTAACTTTGATTTTAGTTTTTAGTTATTAAGATATGAAGAATTTTACTCATATTCTTCTTCTCTATTATTATTTTGTAATTATGTTTTAAGATTGCACTTTGACTTGCTCTGGTTTCTACAGGTTCATGGTAATGTTTGCTTGGCCAGTGTTGTTGTCACTCCAACTTTAGACTGGAAATTGCATGCTTTTGATGTTTTATCTGAGTATGATGGGAATAATTCTTCTTCCACTGGACCAATGCTGGTAATATGAATTTTTATGCAATCAGTTATAGCATGGTTTTGTCTGCGTTTAATGCGATATATTCTGTTAATCATGAACTTCAAACTCCTGCGAAGAATTAGAAAATTTCTTTTCAACTGACTGATGGACATTGGTTTTCTACTGCTGAGGCATTTTTTGGGTTTTCTGTTGTAGCTGGCTTTGCTATAGTGAAGAATGATTTTACTTTTTTGACATTTTTTCTTCTCATTTCAGCAATATGAGTGGCTTGTTGGAACACAATACAAGCCAATGGAGTTAGTAAAGTCTGACTGGGCTGCAATAAGAAAATCTCCTCCATGGTCTATTGATTCTTGGGGCCTGGGTAAATATCTTACAATAAAATATCCCTACACAAAAGCTGTAGTGATAGTTTCTCTTAAATGTTGAAGCTGTGTAATCAAGATAGGTTTTTTAATCTTTCCACACAGGATATGTTTGGTGGATTTGCATTCATGGTATTGTAATAGATATTAACATAATTAGTTACATGATGTTTGTTCACATGTTTACCATCTATTCTAGTATCCATGGCATTTGGAAGATTTACGTCAATTAATAGTTAAATGGTATTAATTATATATTTTTACAACTCCAGTAGGATCACTAGCCACTGGAAATTGGATACATTTCACATTGCTTCCTCAACTATGTATATATAAATATTCATTCTTAAGTTCCTATATGCACTCTAAATTTGTTATTCTAATTGATAGGCTGTCTTATTTATGAACTCTTCTCTGGTACGAAGTTGGGCAAAACTGAGGAGTTGCGTAACACTGCTTCTATTCCAAAGGTTAGATTTTAGATTGATTATTTTTATGAGCTCACTGCTACTTTTTGGCTTTTAATTAGATTTATGTCCTTGCACATTTTGTGTACCCCACTAGAGTGATGACATCAGTATGAGTATGTTAAGCTATTAATGACATGTATTTATGTGAATATTCATGTGTACATGCAAGCGCTTGGGTTCTGATTAATATGATCTTTTGGAAGATTAATTTTTATTTGCATCTGTTTACTTTCTTGTCTCACAGTCTCTACTTCCAGATTATCAGCGTCTCTTGAGTTCCATGCCTTCTCGTAGGTTGAATACATCAAAGCTAATTGAAAATAGTGGTGAGAGTTTCTTCATCACCGTTGTACTGCTTGTTGCAGTGCTGCTTATATTTCACTGTAATACTTTATATATGTTGTGATTTTATTTCTTGGCCACATTGATCCATGTGTTTATTATGCTACTAAACCCTTGGATTCAGCAGAATATTTCCAGAATAAGTTGGTGGACACAATACATTTTATGGAAATTCTTAATCTGAAGGATAGTGTTGAGAAAGATACCTTCTTTCGCAAGCTTCCTACGTTAGCGGAGCAGCTTCCTCGCCAGATTGTGCTGAAAAAGGTGACTTGAAATTAGTGTGACGTGTCAGCTTGAAGTGTATATCTATGTTTTTATATTTTAGTTTATAATTTTTTTTTTCTGTTTTATACAGTTACTTCCTTTATTAGCTTCTGCCCTTGAATTTGGTTCCGCTGCTGCCCCTGCTTTGACTGCATTCCTGAAAATGGGTTCATGGCTTTCAACTGAAGAATTCTGTGCTAAGGTCATACTCTTATCCTATATGATGATGTTAATATCTAATGTATCTGTATTTAAGTATGGATGATTTTATCCTTGCTTTGTACTTTAGATTAACGTGGGTAAATTCACATTTATGTGTAGGTGCTGCCAACAGTTGTGAAATTATTTGCCTCTAATGACCGTGCTGTTCGAGTTGGTCTCCTGCAGCATATCGAGCAGTATGGAGAGTCATTATCAGCACAAACTGTTGATGAACAAGTATGCAGTTGAAGAAGAAAATTTTATTACCGTTTCTTTAGGGTTTTCTTTTTGTTGTTGAAAATAATGCAATTTATTAAAGAAATTTGGGGGAATGAGTTGTTTGGGAAATAGATCCTTGGAGGGCTGAAGGATGATGGGGGAGCCCATCGCCACTTGAATGGCCTTTGGGATTCAAGTGGGATGGGCTCTCCCTCCGGGTTCAAAAGTTCTCACACCCTGTTCAATCCCAAAACTAGCTCACCTAATCGAAAATTTTGAAAAGTTTAAACTCTCGAATGGGCCTATTTTGCTAAAATCTTTAAAACTCAACACATACCCACAATTACTTATATAAATTGCATTATTTATAATATTTATAAAAAATGCAATGATAACTTCTGACTCATTGCAACGTGCCACCACGACTTGTACTTCCTAATGTCTTTGATGATTGTTGACTAGGTTTACCCTCATATCGCTACTGGCTTCTCTGACACATCAGCATTTCTCCGGGAACTAACTCTTAAATCCATGCTTGTTTTGGCTCCCAAGGTATACATGCCATATCTCATTATTATTTAATGGTGCTTTGTGATATTTGATGATGACAACTACAACTGATGACGTGACATGAATCCTGTCAGAAGTCAAGTAATTGGGAACAATGCCAAAACTTTGCCTCTCAAATTAGGTGCTGGTTTATGTGGTCATTTTTAATTGTATAATTGCTAGAAGTTGCAGAGTAATCCAAGTCATCATGACATATGCCTGTTCTTGGTTCAAATCTACTGTAAATGGAAATGTGTTTGGCATAGTCAATATATATCTAAGTCATCTTATTAGAATTTATCTAAGTTTATATGTTGTTCTTGTTCAAAACTGATCACAATTGAGTGGGCAATATTGTTGTTTGATTCTTTTGATGTCCTTTTTAAGTGTTCATTGCACTTGGATACATTGAACTATACACGTTTTGCACATTGCTACATAAACTTTAAGGTATTGCAACTAACCTGCTAACTATCAATAATTTGCACCTTTAATAACTGTGTTCGATTTTATCAAAAATATTGAGAAGCCTCTTCCAACTTCCAAGCTTAAAACTATTTTAAATTCCTATAAATAGTAAGCCAGAATCGGAGTGAGAGCCTGTTAATTCTCACGGATTTTAAGTGGCAGACTCCAAAAAGAGAGTTCTTTGGCTTAGAAGCTGAGCCAATCATGGTGCTGTGAAGTGCTGCAGTTCTTGTGCAGGCAGTGAATGCACCCATCTGTTTGTTTGATCAGTTAAATGTACGGGAAAATTGTCAGAAAACTCAAAGATAATTGATTTGGTGGGCTAATACAATTTATCATATTCATTCATCATATATATAAGAAATTCGAACAGCATGTGCTATATGAAGATTTGAAATTAGATTGTTGTAAATTAGGGATTTGATCTAGATATTTCTTTTGTATAGTCCGACCAATTTTGTATAATTAAGTTGTAATGCTGTGAAGAAACATCAATAAAATTTTCCCATTTGCTTGTCCAGTGTGTAAATGGTTAGATTCAGAAAGCTTTGCCTCACAGGCATATTTGTGCTTAAATTATGGTTTTATGGTTCACTTAGAACGGGCGTGAGATTAGAATTTCGGAAATGTAAATACTGAAGTTATACTGTAAAGTAGAGGGACTAGCTTACAGAGTGGTTTTCTAGTGTTTAGGTCTAGTAGTCTGGTGAACACTCTTTGATTGACATTGTGTTCTGGCATGAGATGAGCTGAATCGGTAACATAGATAAGAATGTCTTTATGACGTACTATGAGACACGACTCTCTTGATTTTTTAGAAATCTGAGTAACCATGTGATGTGTTTGGTGCCACCTTTTAATTTTTGCTATTAAATTGTTTGGTAATTTTTCTCTTAATGATGTTTTTCCTACTTATTATTGCAGCTCTCCCAACGCACTATGTCAGGATCCTTATTGAAGTATCTTTCAAAGTTACAGGTACTGATTATTCATTGGTTGGCAGAGCTGAATAATAGTCATGTAGTCAGTTGTGCCTTTTGATTTATTTTTTGGCCCAGTTGCTATAGAATTGATTACAGTATTCATTTTCTTCTGTTGCAGCTTAGGTTTTTAATGAAATCATGTATTATTTCTTTAATCTTTTGTAGGTTGACGAAGAGCCTGCTATTAGAACTAATACCACCATCTTACTAGGAAATATTGCAAGCTACTTAAATGAAGGGGTTAGTATCAGCCAATGGATGCTGTTCTGAATTCATATTTTTTTCTGGATACCTTACTTTTCCTGCTAGAGATATTCAATACCAAGTAGCATGGTTTTCTTTCCTCAACATTGTATTGCTGGTTATGGAGTGATCATTGGTCAGTAGATACCAGTTAGGCTTAACCTCACTTGCCAATGCCAACTGATGTGATTGTGTCATTGCAGACAAGGAAAAGAGTTCTGATTAATGCATTCACAGTCCGTGCACTGCGTGATACTTTTTCTCCTGCTCGAGGGGCTGGTATAAGAACTCAACTCTATACATCAACATTAATATATTGAACTAGTTTTGATACAGTTATCTGTATTTTACTTGCTGGAAAAAAATTTTTTGTTTACATTTCAAATTTAGCTTCTCTTAAGCATTTAATTAATTGGTGTCTGAGTTTGCTCTTAAGTCTTAATATTCATAAAATTGTTGGTAAATTGTGGCTCTTTTATCTTCTAATGCTTCAGTCTATTGATGAATTAAAATTGTATTCTGTCCTGTAGGAATTATGGCTTTAAGTGCCACCAGTTCATATTATGACATCAATGAAATTGCAACTCGAATACTCCCAAATGTTGTTGTGCTTACAATTGATCCTGACAGGTTGCATTTTTTCTGAAGATTAATATTTTATGTCTTGGCATTGTTCTTCAATGTATTTCTATTGTTTTCTCATCTTATTTTCTTGTACAAAAAGATGGGAAATCAGGGCTGATATTTTAGTTAGATCCTGCTTCCTGAAGTTTTATTGCATTCACCATTCCTTATCTTTTGAAAAAATCTGACATATTATCCTCATTGCAGAATTAGCAAGAAAAGCAAATAATCTAATTCTACATCTCTAATTGTATTTATCTTTTAGGTGAAATTCTAGATATGTATGACATTAAAAGAAGCCAATTTAAATCTATATTGCAAGGGCTGCCAGAGGAAACTTTTGACATACTCCTTATTACGTCGAAGTACAAACAGTTTGGCCAAAACATCTATTGAATCGTAATGCCTAGGCAGAACTTAAACGAAACACTTTTATTCCCTGTAAATTTAAAAGCTAAAAAGGACAGGTAAAAGTCTGAGTAGATACTATATATTCTGGAACTGATGGTGCTGTATTGAGGTGTTTAAATCTCTAGGTACACACAGGTTCACACATAGAAACTTAAATTAGTAAATTTGTTCTAAGATGTATAACTTGCTCAATATAGCCTGGTCCAATGCCTTCTTATCGTTAGTCAACTGGATCACTTACGGTCAGATATGTGTCTTTCATGAACATGATTCTCTAAGCAATGTAGGGCTAATCTAAAATAGATTTAAACATGTTTGTTGAAGCATGGTATTTGTCGTGAATCGTAAACCGCATATCGGGAATCATATGGTTTATAACTTTTATTTAAGAATGAGTTATATATATTGGAAAGATATTTATGATAGTTTTCATCATATGTACTGACTTTTTGAATAATAATATTCATACCTATCCTTTGTAAAATTTGAAAAACAATGAGCATAGAAGACAATGACACTGGAGAGAGGTTGCACTGCTAGCTTTATATGGCTGTATTATGTGAGACCTTTGATAATCTTGAAGAGTTTAAAGCCTTAATTTAAAATATATAGTTTTCTAGAGTCTAATAATACAAAAAGAAAATAATAGGCTAAAATTGCTATAATCTTCAAGAACCACTTCGTATTAAAAAAAATCATAATGTTCGACATGGTTGAACTGTCGAGAAATAAGATTCAGGTGGTTGGTATCATTTGAATCATAATTCAATGTACGATAGCGTTTCACCTAATGGTTCACCCTCCAATTCAAACCATTTGAGGTTTAAACTGAATCAAAACAAGGTTCAAACCATAAGGTTTGCAGGGATCCAACAACCATGGATCCAAAAATCAGTGGTTCACATCTGGAACATTATTTAGGCTATAGAATATACATGAATTAACCTTCAGCAAATACATTCACACCAGAATTTTATAATTTATCATTTATTACTTGAACTTTTCAAGCTATAATATATGATGCTTGAACTGTCATGCAAATACATGACCAACCCATCTTGAGCTTTTGTTAGTGTATGCACTGTTGAAGATATTGATTTTTTATTTTTTTGGTTTCAACAGTGATGTCCGATTAAAAGCATTTCAAGCAGTTGAACAATTCCTGCAGATAGTGAAGCAACAGAATGAAAAGGTGTGTGTATTAGTTCTTGTTATAATTTCAAAGTATCTTTTCTTTATATTATCTAAGGTTCATCGATATGGTTACCCTTGCACCTATGTTTAACTGACCTATCCTAACCTATCTTATAGGGGAATTAGTTGCCTGCATATGCATCCCTTGCTATATTGTTTTGGCGTTTTGCTATGGTTCCTTGATTCTGGGTACTTACAATTATAGCATTGACTAACAGAATATCTACTAACCTGTTGTATCTCAAGTGTCCCCTGTTACTTTATCAGCTCAGCTGAAGGCCTTTCTGAATCACTAAAAATATTAACTAAGGGTTCCTTTTTCTTTTATATATAATGTTACTTCCGTAATATTCTTGGTGTCGTATATTATAAACAGTGGAGAATATATTTTGGTTAGTTTAAACTCAAAACGAAGAATTTGAAGTTTACTATTATGAACTAAATTATTTATTAGACGGATGAAAGCTAAGAGGAAATGTTTGGAATTTTGGATAATAAATGCATGCCTGTCATGACGATACCCCAAGTATAATTAGCTACCCCATTATATAGTACTGTGCTGTGCTTATGTTTTCTTATGATCATTTGCAGATAAGCTCTGGAGATGATGGATCTGCAAGTGCTGGAATGTCGTCAATGCCTGGAAATGCTAGTTTACTTGGGTGAGTTGATTTGTAGTCTCTGAAATGATTGGCCTTTTTTCTCCTTTATAAACTAGTGGTTATAATCTCATGAAGCAAATGTTGTCAGTAAGACCATAACAATAAGGTTCTTTCTGTGAAAGTAGGCAATTAGAGTAAATGGGTGTAATCATCCGACTGAAAAGTGGGCTCTTGATGACCTCTTACTGGGGGCTAGTTCTTTTTTTATAATTGACTTCTCTAGTCTTTTTCATTCAGTTTCTGAGTTTTAATATGCAAAGGGACTTTTTTTACTTTTTGTGGCTACTGGCATGTTGTGTTGTGATGGTGGAACTCAGCTATTGGAAAGAAGTCAGCACAGGATCTAAACGCGGAATTTTCTGACGCTTTTGTTGTTTTCTTAAAGAGAAGAAAACTACTGCATTCATCTGACTTGATGGCATAGGACATGTTAACAGCACCTTAGTAGTTGATCCCATTTGATTGTTTTATTTTATTTTTAATCTCGTTTCTGTTCTGTATTTGGGAGTACTTTATGTATAACTTGATTCTCATTCCTTGCATGTTTCTCAAGCTTGTGATGTTCTGCACATAATTCTATTGTTCTAAATGTAGTATTGATCTTGCCAATTTTTCATTTACAGATGGGCCATGAGCTCCTTGACTCTAAAAGGAAAACCTTCTGAACAAGCTGCACTTGCTCCTACTAATTCGGGTACAATGCCAACTTCGATGACCTCAAATGCCAGCTCAGGTAGGGAAATAATTTGTTTTTTCCTGACCATATTGGTCCATGCCATATGTAATGTTTTCTTTTACCGATAAATTTTGCCTCTATGACTTCATTATCTTTGATGCTGTTTCACTTGTGCAATTCTTGCTTTTATCTGCAACATGGTGAGATTATCATTCTCTCTCCTTAGAGTTTGAAGCTTAATTGCACATGCATCTTTAGCCTTTAGGGTTTCTATGAATATGTGACCTCTTCTACTGCTCCATCCCAACTTACTTGGGAGAAGAGGGGGTGGAGGGGGAACTTGACCAATAATTAGTTGATATTAGACAGTAGATAAGAATGTACAAATGGATTGATTCAAGCATTGTATTGTTAATATTTGGTTCTGTGACAGTTTTAGTGATGAATACGCCAAGTGTGACGTCAATAAGCTCAAGCTTTAGTACAGACTTGACTGAACACGCACCTGAGTCCCCTACTACATCAACGGATGGTTGGGGAGAACTTGAAAATGGAATTGATGAAGGGCATGATAGTGGAAAAGATGGGTGGGATGATATTGAACCACTAGAAGAGTCTAAGCCATCTCCATCTCTTGCTAACATTCAAGCAGCTCAAAAGCGCCCTGTTTCACAACCAAAACCTCAAGGTACTTGAGTTGCAGCACTTTTGTACTGAGTCATAGTACTAGTGCAGCACATTTGCTAGGGCCATAATCCTTCATTGTCTGTGTTTAGAAGGATATTGAGCAAGTGTATTGATACATAATTATTTTTGTTATTTTTTCAGTTGCAAGCACCCGAGCAAGAAATACAGTGAAGGTGGCCAAAGATGAAGACGATGAATTATGGGGCTCCATAGCTGCCCCTGCTCCCAAATCAGCATCAAAACCTTTGAATGTGAAAGCAGCTCGGTCAGCTGACGACGATGACCCTTGGGCTGCCATTGCTGCTCCCCCTCCTACTACAAGGGTCAAGCCTTTGTCAGCTGGAAGAGGTCGAGGGGCTAAACCTGCAGCACCGAGATTAGGAGCACAAAAGATAAACCGAACATCATCAGGGATGTAACAACCCAAGAAACAAGAATCTGAGACCCGACCCTGTTGTGTAAATTCTCTTTTGGTGGCTGGTTTTCACATAAAATGAAAATGAATCCATCACACCATTCATGAGTTCCATATTCTGACATATTAATTGATTTGTAATATTATTCTTTCAGTCAAGTGTTGCTTGTTTTGTTTCTTTTTTAAATATATTCAGAGTTTTGATTACAAATGATGTAAGGTGAAGAAACAACTATAAGTATAAAGCTGTGTTTAGAACCCAGACATGTTTGGTATGTTAAATTTTCAATTTCGGTAGAAAGAACCAAGGATGGTTTCATTTCATAGCCTGTGCTTACAATCAAAGAAATTTTACGAAGGGCAGATACGTGACATCATCTTGAGTTTCTTCATCAGAATCGAAATTTTTACAGTATAATCCCAGGTTGGCAAAATTGTTCTTCCGGACCAAGCCGGAAGCCATAGAGATAATTTGGGAGTAAAACTTGGAGGAATTCCCGAGTCAGTGTATGCAGACATATGTGCAAATTTGATCCCAATGCATCGCATTGATGTTATGCTGCTTTCTTACAAGCTATCAGCCTTATACTTCCTCAACCTACAATTACCATATCGTGTTTTTAGGAAAACATAAAATCATTTGCAACTAAGTACGAGCGATTAAACTTAAAGTATGTTGGAAGAAACCTGAGGAAGTCTCATTAACTCAGAAACAGCTTTCTTCGGGGTAAGCTCATCGTCAACAATTCGAGCAACTGCTGTAAGAACTGGCATCTTAACGTTATATTTCTGGGCCAACGCAATAACAGCCCCAGCTGTCGAGACCCCTTCCGCCACCTGCAATTACAATCATCGCTGTTGGGAGATCGCTTCAACTACCAAAATATAAGCAATCAGTAGGGATTTGGGACTTTTGAGGCACCTGATTCATGGAATTAAGTATATCCTCCAGTTTCTCCCCTGATCCAAGACGGACTCCAACTGTTCTGTTTCTTGAAAGACTCACAAAACAAGTAAGCATGATGTCTCCTGTTCCTGATAAACCAGTTATCGTTGTTGCTTTAGCTCCCATCTTCAAGAAAGAAAGTAAAGGAAATCAATACAAAAATAACATTGCTAAAAAATAAGTGATATAATAGCAAAAATCTGCATGAACCACACAAACAATACACAGAATGTAGCAACAAATTCAATCATGCCAATATGCGCTTACGCACTAACCAAGGGATTGCCAAACCAACAAATGTAGTGAGGCAAAATAACTACAGCAGTAAAACACAACAAGATCAGGGGACTTGTTCTGACCCATTAATAGTTGTTTAACTTATTCATGTAAACAGTATCTTCGGCACATTCCCAGTACAGCATGTGATTATCACCAGTTCCTAGCGATGGTTACAGAGATGCCATTTATTCTAGCTGTTCCAAGAAGATATCTGCTTAAAACATCTATAACTTTGATAAAGACATCTTACATGATACACCATAGTCCATAGCAATGTCTCAACATGATGTACATCAATCTAATAGAAATTGATTGCTCAATGAACTAAGGTAGCGTTTGGATTAGTATTTTGGGTTTGGGAATGGGAATGAAGAATGGGAATGGGAATGGGAATGGGATTCCCATTGATGGTGTTTGGATTAGAACACAGGGATTCCCATTGATGGTGTTTGGATTAGAACACATCCATTCCCATTCCCATTCCCATTCCCATTCTCATTCTCATTCTCATTCTCATTCTCATTCTCATTCTCATTCTCATTCTCATTCTCATTCTCATTCTCATTC